>JACXGM010000174.1:63841-75318 GCA_016801145.1 Umbra pygmaea
AATGTCCATAGTCTTTGTGCCTGTTCTGTGTCACTTCAGGGTGGTTTCTCCCTTATTTGTTTTGTTTTCCCGCTCTTTGTGTCACATGATCCCATCACATGTTTTTGTCAGCCTATCAGTTCTGTTGTTTAGTCCACACCTGCACCTCCTTCCCTCGTTAGTATGGTATTTAGTTCTGAGTGTTTGTGAGTCCTGTGTGTTTTTTTTTGTTCTTGTCAAGGTATGTGGTTTCTCTTGTTCTTCTGTTCAATTCAAATGTTTAAAGTATTTAATGTATCTTGTGTTATCGTTCTTTGTGGTATGTTTAGACAGTCTGTTCATGTGTTTAGTGTTGTGTTCACTGTTCATGTCATTTGTGTATATATATATTAGGTTATTTGTGGTCCTCATGTTGTTCTATGTTTTTGTGTTCTTGTCAAGTTCTTCCCAGTGTCCCAATAAAATATATGTCAATTGAAGACGCGCCTGCCTCCTCATCCTTGGAACACGTGACAGTAATAAATGTATGCAATCAATCAATGTATGTACTAAATTAAAAACATAAAATGTAAATAAGTTGTATGGGACAAATTAACCTGTAAACATCAACAATTTATTGGCAAATCAAACATATGGATAAATATATTTTCCTCAGTGGATTCATGCAGATATAGAAGAGGGGGTAATTTTTTGGCATATATATATAAATCTAAAGCCTCATCTGATTTGTATTAAGCCTCTAAGCTCCTATGATCAGGTGGCAATTTTTCAGATGACTGATTTAAGCCATTAAATTCCATTTAGAGGAATACAGACCACAACTGAGTAAATCCACTTGATTCTATCATTTTCAAAAGAACTTTCCAAACAAGTTTACCTATGGAAGAAGTGGATTTGTGTGTGTGTGTGTGTGGGTGTGTGTGTGATTTTTCTCCCCTACCTATTCCGTCTAAAGCCTGCAGTATACTAGCTGTTCCCGACCTGGCGCCCGCCAAAGACTACATCAAAATGACGTAAATTTTGCTGGCGCGTTGGGATTTAGAGCGCATGAGCCGAGGGCGCGCACCACTCTTTTTTTTTTTGCGGCACGCAACAAAGCAGAAACAGGAAGCCTGGACGAGTTCGAGGGCATAATAACATCGTTAATGGTTCATAATAAAACCGTAAATAGTTCATAACAACACAGTTAAGATCATCTTAGCCACTGTTGATATTTTGTTGTTATTATTCTTCTTCTTCTAGTCCATAGAAATATCAAAGTCGGTAGCCTCTCCTCAGCTGCGACACCTCTGTTCAGGAGAAGACTGTAACTAGTGTCGCGAGTACCATGCACGAGCATAAATAGTTACGGCGCTCCGATGACATCACTTTGGTGCGTGCCAGGTCCGCAACAGCTAGTATACTACAGCTTTTGACCTCTTGCATGACAATGTGATGTCACGGGAGCGCCGTAAGTATTTATACCCACTCGTGGTGTTCGAGACACTCAGCTCGGTTCAGCTCTAAATCCCAGCGCTGGCAAAATCAATGTCATTTTGATGTCACTTTGGTGCGCGCTAGGTCGGGGAACAGCTAGTATACTGCAGGTTTAATCCTGCCTAGTCGGCAGCTCTGCAACTACTCAGGCAGATCTGTGGGATGGCGAAGGTTGCCCACATGGTTCGTGACCCGATTCAAAGTGGTTTTCACCCCTTTCAACACTCTTGTTCTCGTCCTTAAAAAAAAGCCATCATGGCAGCCAAGGAGATAATGATTGCACTGATAAGTCTACCATGCAGAAATGCAACACAGGTTTTTTTATTTTTATTAAAGATTGTACAGTAGACAGTAGCCTACACAGTACAGCAGCAAAGACTAAGAGATTGACGCGGGGCAGGTTTAGGGTTTAATTAAAACAGTTACATGAGTTCCACCAGAGCCCGTCTATGTCTTATTAGACATTCTCTGGTTCCACCAATCAGAGGCATCACTGTGGGATTGTTCAGGATTGTGGGTATTGTGTTCATTTATCCAAAGCATTGCAAATAAAAGACATTTATGTCAAAACAAGGTTGATATGTATGAACTTTTGGCGTCTATATGAGCATATACAATTGCTTAATCATGTCGTAGCTGGTTTTAAGTCTAACATCGACGGTTAGAATTTATGGCTTATACTCCAATTGTCAATGGAGAAATTGTATTGTATTCTTATTTTCAGAGTCGGCTGTGGGTGGAACTGTTCTGGTCAATTACGCAATGTGGACCCCCCAAAAAGGTAACTGTTTGACCAAAATAGCAAGATTTTCAGTAGAAAAATTTGCTAAAGTTGTATCCATTTTTATTACAATGCCAAATCCATTTGAAAACTGTAAAAGACAATTTTTTCTATCTTGATAGCATTGTAAAGCCTCCAAATATGGTTAATATTTAAAAAAAAGTATTATAATAATACTTTTAATGTATGAATTATATAAAGCAATAAACATTTTGCTTCATGTAAAATTTACATATGTTGTTACATAGACACTACAGCACCTTGTTCTGCATTATTTTTGGTGTGAGGACCAGCCCAGGGTGGGCTGGCATACATGAACTGAGAACTGGACTCTTTTATATATATATATGTCCTTATCTGAGTATATTTGTGTTTTTCCATTCCAATGCATTGCATTGTAGTTTTCATTAAAGTATTGTAAATGTCCTTTTAATTGTTTGTGACACCTCTCTCTAGTTTGGGTAGTTGCTACGATAGGGTTTGGGTTAGGTGAGTCTGGTATCTTGTAGGTTGGTTTGGTTAATGATTACGTTCAGCCGTGTTCTATTAGTTAGTTAAGTTTTCCAAATATAAGCTGCCCAGACTAGAGAGAGGTGTCGATCATTGTTTGGTGTTCTGTTGTGTACGACGTTACGGTGTATTGAAGATTCCAGGAACTACAACATAAGCGGGTTGTGACAAGTTAATCCCTTTAGTTTGGAAGTATAGGCGTAGACTATTTATATGTTTAGCTGCCAGTGTCCATGTCGCTGTCTAAGAGCACGTTAAGCTATTTGCCTGCCGTTAATGAGAGCAGGGTAGCGTTTATTCAGCTGTATAAATATTCTGTTGTGGACTCGCTTTAGGCGTATCTGCAACCTGCCATTTTATGTTTTCCTGGATCTGTCGACATAAACAATTGTTGTTTCCATCTGCCATCAACTGCCTCTCTTCACACCCCTAAACCACGACATTTGGTTTGTCAAATTGAGACTCAGAATGTTAAATATAAAAACAAACTATTTCCGACATAGAGTACATCATGGTGACAATCATCAAAACATTTAATAGTTAGATTTGTATAGGCACACTTACACAAGTATGGCTAGACATTGAAACTGAAATATTGATCAAGGTTTCCAACACTCTGTATTTAAATTATGTACGATAGAGTGCTGTGACATCCAAACCATCAGTTTAATACACACAACAACCCTGCACACACATACTGTAGCAACCCTACATATTTCATTTCTGAAACTATCTTCTCTGTCTCACTATACAACCTCAGCCATCCCCCACTAATATCATGCAAAATACCAGAGGGAAAATCAAACGCGCGTAGAAAGGGCAGCCAAATCCTGGGCGATCCCTTTTTTAATAGAATAATTTAATTTGTAAATTTGCAGATTAGGAATTTTCCCCAGTATTAATCCTTTTATCAGGGCTCAGCAGGGTATTTGCACAAGCCTTACCACAGGGCATTTATTGTCGCAGTCAGATATGTGTGCTTGAGTTAAAAACAAGTAGAAGCCAGGAGTATTTTTAAAGGAGATATACAAAAGCATGTATGTGTGTTTTTGGAGGGGTGTGTGTAGAGAGATTGTGGTTTAATGAGGACAGAACCCCCAGCCTGAAGCCAAAGTGTTGGTGGTTATTGAAGCCTCCACAGGGAATACTTGTAGCAAGCTATATAACAGTAAAACTGAAGAAAAAAATACATTCTTTAAAGATTAATTCACAGGCCATAACTGCACCTCACTGAGGCTTAGTCAGTATCTTTGGAGCAGTCTAAGGAAACAATGGAATAGAACATGTCCTTCACACTAAAAATATGCAGAATTAATAATTGTGTCTAAGCAGACACGTCTAACAGTAGGAGATCATGATAACTGTCCTTAAAGCAAGTGGCCATCATTAAAGCTGAGGATTACAAGTGAAAACAAACTGGCAGGTGAGGAGTGATTTGTGTCTTTGAGCTGTCCTTCGATGAATATCCCCCCTCCCCACCAAAACACACGCAGATGCACACACCTCATTAAGGGGGCCACCAAGCAAATGGAGACACCACTGCGTGAGGAGGACTTCACTGAATGTAATAGCGTTTGAGTGGATTTAACTAGAGGCCCTACAGGAGTGCAGCTGAATGGTTAAACAATGGAATGCCCTGGGCAGGTGTTTGGACAAGTTTTGGATTTTTATGTCATGGAAATCATCGTTTGGAACAATTGGATAAAATGCCAAATCTGACAAAGAACTAGTTGTCAGTGAAAGGAATGGTGGTGTCCATGAACAATATACTTTAAATGTAAGAATACAAATTATTCTGTTCATTAGTGATTACATGCGTTGGTCCCCCCATTCAGTCTCCAACTTGACTGAATTATTTTTCAAAATGTGTTTTCACCTCATTCATTTTATTTTCTATAGCATCCTCAGCCTTGTAGTGTGCAAAGGCTTTTAATCTCCAGTCAGAGGAGTTTAAAATAAAGCATGTGAGAAGCTGTGTTATGAAAGAAGATCGTTTTTTGTTTTCTGTGTGTAGGGTGGTTATAGCACAAGGATTTAGAAGATTTGTTAGTGCATCTAGGTAATGTATGTTAGCACACTGTGATTATTTGGTATTGGGAGGTTCAAACTGTGTGGCTAGCTAAAGTATTTAGCATCAGGAATTAGTCTTGGGAATATACAGTTGTATGCAATTGTAAAAAAGTGATTTTACTGTGAATGTTTGTGAATACCGGTAGAAGGGGTATGACATTTACATGTTACAAAGTGAAACATGACACTTACCCTTGTCTTGCTGAAATATCCTACCTCTTTTCACTTTCAATGTCCCGACTGACTGTTGGACATTAGCTTGTATGATTTGTTGACATTTAGTTTAATCCATTCTACTTTCCACCCTCACACTATTAGCACATCCACTGGCTGCCAAAGAACCCTAAAGCAACATGGAGCTCCCCTCCTGCTTAACAGTTGGCAAGGAGTATACTATAAATACTTTACCCTTCACTGATTGTTGTTGAAATCAAAAGCAACCACCACAGTTACTTCAGAGCAATAGGTAAACACTGGAATTGAACCAATCAATCAATCTTTCTTGGCCTTGGTAATCATCTTTTTCAAGAGAAATTAAGAATCGTCAAAAACGGTGCCAAGATTTTACATACGTCATGTAGAATATATATTTTTTATCTATAATGAATGCAAATCATTCATAATCATATGTTAAAATGTTGCAGAAATGTGGCATGTTTCATGTTTTACCTTGTAGAGATCAGGTCAACTTCTGTTCAAAGAAGTATTTATTGTAACATCATCTGTTTCCAGGGGTGCCCACACTTTTTGCATACAACCGTAGTTGGTCTAGACTAGAGTTTGTGCAGGGAAAACAAATTGATGCGACTAGACTGTGCTATAGTCAGGCTAGCTTCAGGAGACAGGTTAGCATCAGATAACTAGTTAGCCCAGATTGTGGTTGTAACGGGAGGAGCTGTTAGCACTGTGGCTGGTCCCACATCTCATTAGCAAGAGAAAGGCAGAGCGTTAGCCTAACATGAGAGCGTGGGGCTCCAGTGAATAGCCAACAGGGAAAAGTAGTGAGAGAGAAGGAATTGATTTCATGTATAATTTGTTTATCGCTAGAGGGGGCAAACGCTGTCCTCTATGACATGTACAGAGGTGGTTTGACTATGAATGAGGCAAATTAGCATGATCTCCCCATACATTACTGCCACTTCCGCAGTCTTCTATTTCCTCTCTCATTCCCCCTTGTCAACTTGACTCTGAATACTCTCATGCCTTTTCTAACACTTAGTTTCTCTCCTTCACCCAATGACTCTTTCTCTTATTAGCTGTAAATTTGCAAAACTCCTTTTAAGATTTTTAGGTATTGAAAGTAAAATAAGAAGTATTTCATAAGGACTTATAGTTTATATCGGTTGTTTGTACTTGTTTTAAACAAGAGTAAAAATGTGTTTATGTTTGAGTGAAGCTACAGTATTATTTGGTATGCATTTTAGCATAATAACGAATGTTAGCTGTTCCCCTTCTTACTTAACTTTCCCATAAAGTCAGCCATTGGGACTTAACAAGTGGCTGAGTTCCAACTGTCAGAACAATGACAGCCACTGAATTGGAAGGCTGGTCCCCCTGTCAACGGGTAGGACGGGCCACTTGAGATGTATAATAGCGAAAAAGAAGAATAGCCAGCTTTTTCAGAGTATTGAGAGAGCTATTAGCATACCCAGACTTGAAAAGAAGCATAGGGCATGGAGGGCTAATCTGAGAAAAGAGATTTTAGTATTGTCACACAGGGTTTTGTTCTGGGGCGAAGTGAGGTGTGAAGAAGGGAGAAATTGGTTCTGAAAGCTGCAATGTTGGCCGACAGATCAATGTCTCCTATTCATATTGTGACTTTTTGGATGTAGTATGTATGGTGAATGCATGCAGGAATCAATTGTAACCACAAACTGAAAAGCTGTTTTTATTTAAAAGATGACAATGTATGATCCCCATGAAAGTAAAACATCCTAAGTGAAGATGCAAGGCACAATTCTGAAAAATCATGGTATAAGATAGGCCAGAAAGAAGCATCACACTTTTTTACAGGCTTCCTCCTGATTTAAAGCCATGTTAGACATCCCCAAAGGACAAAGGACCAAGTCTTATTTGTGAATGTGACCAACCAGTTAAATGTAATACAAATAATATCATTGTAGCAAAGCAGTTTATATTAAACCTGCACTATGCAATTTTTTTTGGAAAATACAAAAAAACTATGTTTTCTGACTAGTTAGGAACTAGCATTTTCGATCCAGGGGTTGAAAACATAAACTTAAATTATACAAAATATAGACAATAGTAGAATAGGAAAATCGTCATTTCACAATTTCTAACTAGTAACAAATGCATATTAAGGAAAAAATAATCATGTGTAATTTAAAAAAATGGTTATATTGCCCCTGTATTATAAAAAATAATATATACGTAACATTCGGGCAGACAGGACAAATGAATGGACCATTAAATAGTGCAGCTTTAATAACCAAATTAATAAGCTGCATACATTTGATTTCATTACCATTCCATAACAAGCATTGAGAAGGGCCCTTTTAAAAATTGTAAATCCTCATTTAACCATTCCATCCTGCAACCTTGTTATACAGTAAGATAACTAAATGTTTTCATACAGTTTTATATTAACTACATTTTTATATTCTTCAAAATGGAAATGTATTTATTTATGTATAGCACTTGACTGAGTTAAGCCTGCATTCTAAAATGTGGCTGTGCTGTAGAGGAAATGGGCTAATACGCTTCTACATAATTCATCTTTAGATCAGGTTTAATTAAAATTTACTTGGCATTGTTCAGAGTGAATATGTATTTTCTTTGGTGGTAATTCTTTATTTATATTAGCACCGGAAAATAAAAGAGTCCTGGAAAAAATCCATAATTCTAGGTTTTGAATGATTTGACTCAACGCATTTATAAAGCTTGGAAAAAAGTGGAATTCAAAATCCCATTTCAAAACAGACAGTTAATTGCCTTGTCACTCTACACCTTAATAGGAGAATTCTAAACAGAGTTATGTGCACATAAATGGAATTGTTTTTACTCCTATTTTTCCCCATATTTGTGGTATTCAATAGTCTCTACATCTCTTTGTTACCACAACAACTCCCTGCAGATTTGGGAGAGTTAAAGCCATTCTGCTATTTTGTATGGCAAGCCATTTTAACATTTAATAGCAAGACTGGATATTTATGGCAGATATCCGTAATTCAATTCTTCCTAGTCAAAAAGAACATTTCAGATATCCACAATGTCATTCTTTCTAATTACAATTGTAATTTTAGATATCCACAATGTCATTCTTACTAGTACAAATGACTTCAAACTTCCCATTCATGTGTATGGGGCTTTCAATTTCAGATACTGAAAATACTAGTAAGAATGTCATTGTGGATATCTGAAATTGAAAGCCCTATACACACGATCTAGTGAGAATACAATTTAAACCAGTAGAAATGCTATTGTGGATGTCTAAAATGTAATTACAGGTGGGAATGTGGTTTGATGTTATAACTGCTTGCCATAATTTTCCACATTGCTGGTCCAACCAGGAAATTCTGTGTTACTGCAAGTGAGGGCATGCTTACTCACATGACCACCTCAGGAATGGCAAGAGAGCATTAAGGCCAGGAAATGCCTGATGACAGCTAACATTGTGAGTTTTGCTAACTGACACAATGACAGGAATACAGGATCCAATAGCAGACACAGAGACAACTGTAAACGTAACGGTTTAATGGAATCAGGTAGTTCAGTAGTGGGTAAACAGGTGAGGTCGGCAACAAGTAGTCAGAGGTTCAGGTAATCCAATAAGGTAAAGGCAGAAGTGTAGTCTTGACTCTGTGTAGTCTTGACTCAGGCTGAAGTTGGTACCGGGGGTTAAAGGCTGGCAGTACAAGGGAGTAGGCAGGCTCGTAGTCCAAAAACAGGCAGAGGTCCGAATACCGGGACAGATGACTGGCAGGATTAATATGTCAATACAGAGAACGCTAGAACGACAAGAACATGACAAGACAATCAGGGAGATGCCAGCAGAACCCAGTGAACTAAATACAAAAAGACTAATGAGGATAGGGTACAGTTGGTGAGGGGAAGAGATCATCACAGACAGGTGAAACACATTAGCACATGACACTAACTGCGGATAATAATTAATGTAAATATGTACGGTACTGTGGGCTAATTTTTTATTTTTGTTATTATATAATATAAAGAAACTGTTATGTAAGTACAGACCGATAGGAAGGGCGCAGACAGTCGGCCAAACCAGGGTGGGACCTTGGGACTGCTACTCCAAACTCAGAGACAGGCTTATTAATTTATTATATATGAGAATGCCGACCAAGCCGTATGCTAAAACCTTTTGTCCAGCAGATGTGAGAAACACTTTACAAATTGGCAGTGATCATTCAGTTACAGTCATATGCAAATGTTTAGGCACCCCTGACAATTTCCATGATTTTCATCTATAAATAATTGGGTGTTTGGATCAGCAATTTCATTTTGATTATCAAATAACTGAAGGACAGTACTATTTTGGTAGGTAATTGAGATTTATTGGATTAACAGAAAATTTGCAATATGCATCAAAATGAAATTAGACAGGTGCATAGATTTGGGCACCCTTGTCATTTTTATTTGAATACCTGTAACTACTTAGCACTGATTCATTGGCACACACAATTGGTTTGATGATTAAGCCTTGAACTTCATAGACAGGTGCATCCAATCATGAGAAAAGGTATTTAAAGTGGCCAATTGCAAGTTGTTGTTCTCTTTGACTCTCCTTTTTAAGAGTGGCAACACGGGGGCCTCAAAATGGCCTGAAAACAAAGATTGTTCAACATTATGGTTTAGGGGAAGGCTACAAAAAGCTATCGCAGAACATAGTGAGGAAATGGAAGACCTCAGGCACAGTTCTTGTTAAGGCCAGATGTGGCAGGCCAAGTAAAATATTGGGGAGGCAAGGGCAAAGGATGGTGAGAATGGTCAAAAACAGCCCACAGACCACCTCCAAAGATCTACAACATCATCTTGCTGCAAATAGTGTCACTGTGCAATGTTCAACAATTCAGCACACTTTGCACAAGGAGAAGCTGTATGGGAGAGTGATGTGGAAGAAGCCTTTTCTGTACACCACAAACAAAGTCACTTTAGGTATGCAAACGCACTTTTGGATAAACCAGATTCATTTTGGAAGAAGGTGCTGTGGACTGATGAAACAACGATGAAGTCATTTGGTCATAAGAAGGGACGTTATGCATGGCGGCAAAAGGACAGAGCATTCCAAGACAGCTGAGGCTGAGGCGAAGACCAGGCGCGCAGAACGGTGGCGGTGGCCAGAGCGGCGGCGGCAGCCAGGATAAGCACATTTGGATAAGCCAGCTTCATTTTGGAAGAAGGTGCTGTGGACTGATGAAACAAAGATGGAGTCATTTGGTCATAACAAGGGACGTTATGCATGGCGGCAAAAGAACACAGCATTCCAAGACATCTGAGGCTGAGGCAAAGGCCAGATGGGCAGAGCGGCGGCAACAAAGGCCAGGCGGGCAGAGCGGTGGCGGCGAAGGCTAGGCGGGCAGAGCGGTGGTGGCGAAGGCCAGGCGGGCAGAGCGGCGACGACGGGCAGAGCGGCGGTGACGGGCAGAGTGGCGGGCAGAGCGGCGGGCAGAGCGGCGGCGGCAGCGGCGGCCAGGCGAGCAGAGCAGAAGAGAAACCACTAAGATGTGAAACACAGAACAAGCACCCAGACACTAGGGACATTGTGACATAGTCAGACGTACTGTTTTGACTCGGCTTGTGACCTTGGATGGCATGGCTGAAGTCCTGATGAAAGTAGCTAGCAACTACACATAAAACATGTAAGCCTTTCATGAAAACTTTATTGGGTCAAATGGCTCTTAATTTACTAATTCGATTTAATTTTGAGTCAGATATTTGTGTGTTTTCTGTCTTAATATAATTAGCGTTGACTCAATACATTACTAGCTAACCAGCTCTAGGCTTCATTAGTGTGGAGTGTACAGACAGCAGCTAAGCGGTCTATTGTTATTTTTTATTTGAATGACAGAACAGTAGGAAGAATAGGCTTGGGAGACAAGCGTGTAAGAGTAGACAGAGAGGAAGGGCTCGAACTTATGTCGCCAGGGAACATGTGGTCCAGAGTCGGGAGCTTACACCAATACACCAACTCTGGCAGGAGCTGCCTGGCGTATTCTAGACAGAATACATTTCTCCTTGTCAAAATAATGATAATAATAAATAATTATGCATTCAACTTATGTAGTGCTTTTCTTCCAAGGAACCCAAAGCGCTTTACACAGTGAGGGGAAAGCCCACCTCATCCACCACCGATTTAAGCTATTTTGAGCGTGGCATGGTTGTTGGTGCCAGACCGGCCGGTCTGAGTATTTCACAATCTGCTCAGTTACTGGGATTTTCACGCACAACCATTTCTAGGGTTTAAAATTATGGTGTGAAAAGGGAAAAACATCCAGTATGCTGCAGTCCTGTGGGTGAAAATGCCTTGTTGATGCTAGAGATCAGAGGAGAATGGGCCGACTGCTTCAAGCTATTAGAAGGGCAACTTTGACTAAAATAACCACTCGTTACAACCGAGGTATGCAGCAAAGCATTTGTGAAGCCACAACATGCACAACCTTGAGGCGGATGGGCTACAACA
>JACXGM010000174.1:75418-89691 GCA_016801145.1 Umbra pygmaea
CAGAAGACCCCACCGGGTACCACTCATCTCCACTACAAATAGAAAAAAGAGGCTACAATCTGCAAGAGCACACCAAAATTGGACAGTTGAAGACTGGAAACATTTTGCCTGGTCTGATGAGTCTCGATTTCTGTTGAGACATTCAGATGGTAGAGTCAGAATTTGGCGTAAACAGAATGAGAACATGGATCCATCATGTCTTGGTACCACTGTGCAGGCTGGTGGTGTAATGGTTTGGGGGATGTTTTCTTGGCACACTTTAAACCTCTTAGTGCCAATGGGGCATCGTTTAAATGCCACGGCCTACCTGAGCATTGTTTCTGACCATGTCCATCCCTTTATGGCCACCATGTACCCATCCTCTGATGGCTACTTCCAGCAGGATAATGCACCATGTCACAAAGCTGGAATCATTTCAAATTGGTTTCTTGAACATGACAATGAGTTCACTGTACTAAAATGGCCCCCACAGTCACCAGATCTCAACCCAATAGAGCATCTTTGGGTGGAACGGGAGCTTCGTGCCCTGGATGTGCATCCCACAAATCTCCATCTACTGCAAGATGCTATCCTATCAATATGGGCCAACATTTCTAAAGAATGCTTTCGGCACCTTGTTGAATCAATCAATCCTTTCATCCATTATCGTCCGCTTATCCAGGATCGGGTCCTTTTCCCAAGCCACATTAACCAGCTCCGACTGGGGGATCCCGAGGCGTTCCCAGGCCAGGTTGGAGATATAATCTCACCACCTAGTCCTGGGTCTTTCTCGAGGCCTCCTCCCAGCTAGACGTGCCTGGAACACCTCCCTAGGGAGGCGCCCAGGGGGCATCCTTACCAGATGCCCAAACCACCTCAACTGGCTCCTTGAATCAATGCCACGTAGAAATAAGGCAGTTCTGAAGGCAAAATGGGTTCACAGTAATAGTAATAGTATGGTGTTCCAAATAATTATTTAGGTGAGTGTGTATATATGCCAATTAGGAAGGAGGGGGATTATTAGGTGGCCGTGATTGAAGTGAGAGGCCTGGTTGGTAATTTGGCCATGACACCGGAGTTAACACCCCTACCCTTACGATAAGTGCAATGAGATTTTTTTATGACCACAGAGAGTCAGGACACCCGTTTAACATCCCATCTGAAAGACTCCACCCTACGCAGGGCAGATGTCCCCATCACTGCCCTGGAACATTGGGAAATATCTTTAGACCAGAGGGAAGAGTGCCCCCTACTGGCCCTCCAACACCACTTTCAGCAGCACTGGTCTCCCATCCAGGGACTAACCAGGCCCAAACCTGCTTAGCTTTAGAAGCAAACCAGCGATGCAATACAGGTCTCTATGCTGATGGCAAAATAGTCTTTACTAGCCTGCCAACCTATATTGTGATTATTTTACTCTAGGCTCTTGCACTATAATTTCACTGTTAATTTTTCAAATTTTGCCTAGATGATAACAACAGTAACTCCTGTTCTCAACGTAGCACAGGTATTCAACTCCACACTGCACAAAATAAGGCTGTCCTCACCATCACTGACAGATATGCTAGCATCATCTATGAATGGGCCTACAGTTGTCATCAAGGAAATTCAACAACATGTCTTAAATAATAAATATACTTGCCAGCTGCATTTGTACCACCATAGGGCCAGGCTGCTTTTTTGTTTTCTGATGGTTATGCATGTTGAGTACCTGTGAGTTGAGTACCCAAGCTGTTGAAAATGCAACTGATATCCTTTAACAATAATGCTTAATGGGGTGTAGTATATGGAACATGTACCACAGCCAACTTTGCAACACTATATATGCTCAGGTTTTTATATAACCTCTATGAATTGCCCATCCACTGTAATATCATCTACAGTTCCTCATAAATATATACATTTTTATACCTGTTTGGATTTGGTTGTACCCCTTAAGTAAAAAAGTATTAAAGTGTTGGTTCTAACTTACAACCAATTAAATAACCGAAGGATGGTGCCTTCATCACATGCATTTTGGCAAACTCCATTCCAGTTTTTTTGTGTTTTCTCTTAGAAGTGGGGTCTAAATCCGAAGGAAAACTGCACCGATTGTAGGGCTTGCGCTCGCCTGGTGTCCAATTTACCTCTGATTGCTAGCTCACCTCCTGCAGTGTTTTCGGGACCAAAGACTGTTAGCAACTATCAACTAGCGATACCTCGGTCTCTACCCCTGGATTGACGAGGTTCTAATTGCTTTCACATCTGAGCACCAATCGAGAATGTATATGTGTCCGGACATCTACTGTGTGTTCTACCATGGAGCTCATTTTCATTCAAACAACGCTGAATGGTCTGACATAAAACTGTTGCACCTTCAGCTTTGCACCTTGAGCGTTGTGTTCATACACTTTATTTATGCAATGACAAATAAAGCTTGATTGAACGTCGGCTTGGATCTGTATTAAAGTTTTCCTTGGCTCTCCACCATTCGAAAAATCCTTCTTTTCATTCTTGGGTCAATTTACCTCTTGGGGCAATGTGCAGGGATGTTGTCTACAGTCCCATGGGCTATAAACTTCTTGATAATATTGGCAACAGTGCTCACAGGAACATCAAGCTCTACAGATGGTATTGTAGCTTTTACGTAAATCAAGCTTGGCTATTATATTCTTTCTAAACTCCTCAGATCACTCCCTGGTTTTATTTTCCTGGCCATTTTGGAATGTTTCTATGGAATAAGCAATAATTTACTTCTTTTCACAGTTTTTTGTTTAGTTCCACTGCAAACAAACTACATGATGTGTATAAGAACATCTGAATGTGTTACATTTTCTTAAATTAAACACAGAAAGAAACTAACTGTGCAATTTTAATTTTATGTATTCTCTCTACAAACTGGTTGTGTTTACTGACAATCGTTTAGGGGATGTTTATGAGATGAGAACATGCCGCACCGTCATAAATGGTGGCAAGTTCATGCTTAGTTGTTGGCTAACAAGGCTCAAACCACAAGTAATTCTTAATTCCACTCGACCAGGCTGGATTTGCAAGAACTGCAGTCTAGCCTACAATGAGGGAACTAAATTGCTTCAGAGACCTCCTAAATAGTTGCAGGCCTCACGCTGGTGAGGGTGATTGTCTGTGCCCAGCAGGTGAAGGACAGACAATGTATGAGGGCCTTGAGTACGAGACCACAGTCACCCCGCTATTCACACGGTCAATACATTGGACAAAATTAGAGCAAGGCAAACTGATAGGGATTAAGCCAGTGTTGGATTTGTATGATTCCTCCTACCAGACAAACCTTATAGTTGAGGTCAGTGGAGGTTGGTGAATCTTAATTGGGGAAGACGGGCTAACATAATGTCCAGGACTGGAAGAAATGGAATGGAGTTTAATGCACCAATCCCAGTGTGAGATACCATTCCATTTCCTCCAGTCTGGACATTAATATGAGCCCATTCTCAACAACTGCCACTGGTTAAGGTACACAGTTGTTAACATGTATTGCACATTTAAACAACCTCATAGTCAAGGAAACTGTGAGCTTTATCATTCTTTTAAAATTGGTTGTTTGTTGTCTCGTGTATTATATACAGCAGGGGTATTCAACTCTAACCCTACGGGGTCTGCTGGTTTTCTGTTCTACCTCAACATTAATTGGACTCACCTGGTGTCCCAGGTCTAAATAAGTCCCAGATTAGAGGGTTGCAATGAAACATTGGAGTGGATCTGGCTTCGAGGTCCAGAGTTGAGTATGAGGGATGTACAGTATGGAGACGATCTATGTATTATGTTGTTATACCACCATAAATAAAATCAAAATGGCCCTAGGACAGTTTAACTCAGAACATGTCTGTTTTATACATTTCTTCATATAATACTCCAAGTCATATTGAAAGACTGTTATATCCTTTACCTCTGAAATCAAGCTTTTTTGCCAGATTTAATCTGGCCCTTGCCACATCATACTTGTTAAATGTTAACGCTCCACTTAAAAGTCTCATTTCCAGATTGCTGTAAGGGGCGTGGGTGCTGCAATGATGTCCCATAATCCACATACCTCTGACAGATAAATTACAATAAGTATTTCCAGACCCCAAAAATACATTTTCTGGCTGAGAAAATCTGCCTGGGAGTGAAGCTCTGGATCTAGGTTGGAATGAGAAAAGGGTGGAAGGAGACTCTGTATCATCCCACTCAGCTCTGTGGAAAGCTCAGCTTGGAGGCTCATGGGTTATGTACTGTAGTATAGATATTAGGAGCAGAAGTCAAGAAGAACAGAGAGCGAAAAAGGCAGCAGTGAAAAACCTGCCTGGAGAAATGGGTATGTAGTTTAAACATGGGGGTTCAGTGAAGGTACACACACAGTATGAATTTTCTCACTATGAATCACAGAAGAGCCAAGTCCTAACCAAGTACGCTGCCAACTTACCAAAGAAATAAAATGTACATTTTATGAATACATTTCCAACTGCTGCTTAGCTAGCCTATTTCCATCCAATCTCAGGGGTCTGTAAATGTATGCAAATGAGCAGAGAATTTCTGAGCAGATTATCTCTTCCAAGTCTCTTCCCTAATTGTTATGCACCAATAGAAATTCATTAAACTGACTGGATAATTAGACTTATCACAGAATTGACTAATTTATACACAAGAGACAATACGGAATGTGCTGTACTCTAGAAGTAAACCTCTTTTTTTTTTTAAAGCCCATGGCTTTTACGGTTAATGCAATGCTCTTAATTCAATCTGCATAGCACTATCTAGTGTTTTACACAGTCTGAATTCATCTCAATCATATAGCCAAATGATTCAAGCTGTACAATATCTCCCAAAGTAGCATCCAGACAAGGCAAAGACATGAACGTATGCAAACATACCCTACAGTAGTATAGCTTGGCATGTCAAATTCAACCAGGAAAATATACCGGTACTCTCTTCCAATAACTCTTTGTGTCCTATTCCTACCGTCTCCCCCAGGACATTACCTAGTTGCATATAAGGGAAGGCTTTGACTCAAACCTCTCATGAACTCTTTTTCATAATTCCATATGCTTGGAGTGAACTGAGTTTGAGCTTTTTTTCCTCTGATATGCTAATTCTTCTGCACTGTAAATATTTCTCATTTCGAAATGCAGTATATATCTGCAGGATATGAAATACATTAGTTACAGTATTTCCAAAAGGAATCTGAAATACTTTTCTGTACACTGTAGTTACACTAGTTAGTAGTGTCAGCAGAGAGTACAGATGAAAAATATATGAAGTCCAGATAGGCAATAATAAAATTTCAATCAGATACATAAAAACCTTGTTTACAATACAATTCTGAAAACTAATATGCTATTCGTCACACTAATCAACACTAAACTCAAATGTAGAACAGCAACCCCATAAGTCGGCTGTACAACAGCTCTCACAGACCAGTGTTCCCAGAGGCCCAGAGGCCCAGAGGCCGATTCAACCTGATATGTTGTGTTCTTTAGAAAGCTATTGTTTGTTGATCATATCTGCGGTGGAGCAGAGCAGAAGAGTTGAGAGGGAGGCTTGCCATTCTTTTCTGTCAGCTTGTTGCTTCGAGGCATGAATGAGCTAAAACAACTTTCTCATGCTGCGGTTGTGGAAGAGATGCTTACCGGTGGATTACAAACTCAGCCGGCAAGCTGCTCCACTTTGTGTTTCGTGTTCAGCAGGCACCAAGCATAAAGGAAAGACAACCAGGGAAAAGTATTTACTGCTTAATGTATGAATGTACTCTAGGTAGGCATCCGATGGTCACTGCAATCTCTCATAATGGCTTGAATATTTTTTTTATTTGGCCCCCACCTGTTTAAAGAAGTCCAGACCTAAAATCCAGTCTGGGACACAAAGATTGATTCTCAACATGTCATCACCTTTAAATGCACACTCTAATTTGAAGATGGCGTTCTCCTTTACATTGAATAATTAACTATTCATTTTAAAACCGAAAATAGTGCGAGCTAAATTTTAGAGTGTTTTGCTTGGTGGATTCATTCAGTGCCAAAAGCTGTGCTTGCACATTACCCGTGTAATTTGAAGATACTGTAGCCATTTTAAAGTGTAGCCATTTCAATATTATAAATGATTTAATTTAACTTCGACTTCCGACCAATAACTCTCATACAGGGACGAAGACAGCTCAGTGGTTAAGGAGTCAGAGCTGGAGTTGAAAAGTTGCCGGATGCCAAAAATCGTTGGCACTTTACTCTAAGTTGCTCAAGGTGAATGTCCCTGTACCTAGTCCAAGATACTCTGTATAAGAATGTCAGCTTAATGAATAAAATTTTATATGTGTACTGAACCTAGCAAATTCATATTAACAAACATGATTGTTGAAACAAAAAATCGAAAAACAAAATAATACTGTAAGTATATTTACACTAATGTAATGCAAAAGGAAACAGACAACTGTTATATTATAACTTGCTGCTCACTTTGACAACAAAATGTGTTCTAATATGTGGTGCCGAAAAGGGGGGATTTTTCCAAGAGTAGATTCCAAGCCATTTGAGACCCACATCTGCTGTGATCACTATATACGTCTATGGCTGTGATGTGCTGGCTTCCAAAGTCATGACTGGGAGGGTGACTGGGGAAGTATGCATAATTCAATAGGGCGAGCCTCACAGTCAGCCTATTAATGGCTATAATGTGGCCAGATCTGAGCTGCTGCTGTAGTGTAGTGACAAACATTAAAGCATAGAGGTTTGAAAATGACATTTCTGAGATCAGACATTTGGTTTAGGGTTAGGCGTTAGGTTAAGTTAAAACAAATAGGTCATCAAGGTTTGGGTTAGAGTAAGGGTTAAGATTAGGGAAAAATGATCCCTTTAAGACATTGGATTGTGTAGTAATCTACTTCGAGCCAAAACATGCCCTTTGATTTGAGAAACCCCAGAACCTGGTCTGGCCTTTTGAGGCTGCTTCACAACGTTCCTGATCTCGCAATTTTGCGCCATAGCTAATAACCTAGGTTTATTAAAAGATTATTCGATTTGGCTATATGAAAATGGTCAGGCTAGTATGGATGGATATTTGCCTGCCAATTCAAGAAAACGATGGAAAAAAATAAAAATGCCACTCATCAACACTGACAGCACCCTAAAAATTCGATACAGTATTTTCTATTTAGGAACTTTCAGTCGACTCAAATAGCAGGCATAGTAAGTCCATGATTTAACAAGGTAATTGAAATAAATAACACGATCTTTGAGGAAAAAAAGAGATTGAGATGATCCCTAAAAAAGTATCCTGCTACCATCGGGTTCGAGGCTCCTCCCTTCGTGAACATTGAGGAGAAACCGGACCGCAACATACACAGAAATACAGACATTTGGAGGAGATATAGACACCACAGGCGAGACTAATTTACAATCTATATTGTAGATAGCTAAGGTAAATTCTGGGAGTGGAACGTCTTATGTCAAGTGACGTTTGCAGCCTACGATTTAAAGTAGTCGACCCTACGTTATTATTATTTTTACCTGGAAAAATAACTAAATCGCACATACTGACTCTAACGTGGGCGGACCTACGTGTTGACGCGCAACATTTGTGGCGTTTTGGAATTTATTTGGAACAGAGATCGACAAAGTTCGTATGATGTTTTTCCATTTGTTGGTTCTGATAATTATTTTACTTTTAAGGGAAGTAGACTGTCAGTATGTCGATCGTGGAATGTCCATTCCTGAACACGGCTTTTGCCAACCTATTTCTATTCCTCTCTGTACGGATATTGCATATAACGAAACGATCATGCCGAATTTATTAGGACACACAAACCAAGACGACGCGGGGCTCGAAGTGCACCAGTTTTATCCGCTCGTTAAAGTTCAATGCTCTCCTGACCTGAAGTTCTTTCTCTGCTCCATGTATGCCCCAGTTTGTACTGTGTTGGAAAAAGCACTGCCTCCGTGTCGCTCTCTCTGTGAAAGGGCGAGACACGGCTGCGAGGCGTTGATGAATAAATTCGGCTTTCAGTGGCCTGACAGCCTCGCCTGTGAATCTTTCCCTGTTCACGGAGCTGGTGAATTGTGCGTTGGGCAAAACGTATCAGAGAGCCCTCATATTGATCCAACGTCGGATGTTACTCAATCACCATATGAGCCGCGTGCGAATATAATCGAACACTTCAGATGCCCAGTTGCATTGAGAGTACCCCCGTATTTAAACTACCGTTTTCTGGGAGAGGACGACTGTGGAGCACCTTGTGAACCTTCAAAATCGCATGGATTGATGTACTTCAATGAGGAAGAGTTGAAATTCGCCAAGATATGGATTGGAATCTGGTCTGTGTTATGCTGTGCCTCCACTTTGTTTACAGTATTGACCTATTTGGTGGACATGCAGAGGTTCAGCTATCCAGAGAGACCAATAATTTTTCTATCCGCCTGCTACACTATGGTTTCACTAACCTACCTCACAGGCTTCTTTCTGGGTGACAAGGTGGTATGCAATGACCACTTTGACAGCAATATCAAAACTGTTGTCCAAGGAACTAAAAAGGAAGGCTGCACTATTTTGTTCATGATGCTCTACTTTTTTAGCATGGCCAGTTCGATTTGGTGGGTAATCCTAGCTTTGACCTGGTTCTTGTCAGCTGGGATGAAGTGGGGTCATGAGGCCATCGAAGCTAATTCGCAGTACTTCCACCTGGCAGCATGGGCGGTGCCCGCCATCAAGACTATCACCATCCTGTCAGTGGGGCAAGTGGATGGTGATGTGCTGAGTGGAGTCTGCTATGTGGGGATAAACAACGTGGATGCTCTTCGAGGCTTCGTCCTAGCTCCACTCGTCATTTACCTTTTCCTGGGCACCTCCTTCCTCCTTGCTGGCTTCGTGTCGCTGTTCCGCATCCGGACCATCATGAAGCACGACGGCACTAAGACTGAGAAACTGGAGAAGCTCATGGTACGCATTGGTATATTCAGTGTTCTCTACACTGTGCCTGCGACCATTGTTATTGCATGCCTCTTCTATGAACAGGGGTTCAAGGAACAATGGGATAGGAGTTGGGTGAGTCGGATGTGTAAGAATTACGCAGTGCCTTGCCCTAGGCACCATCCCCCACAGATAGCCCCAGACTTTACAGTCTTCATGATCAAGTATCTGATGATGTTGGTTGTGGGCATCACCTCCGGCTTCTGGATCTGGTCCAGTAAAACTTTGAATTCCTGGAGAAGGTTTTATATCAGACTGGCGAGTAAACCGGGGGAGACAACCGTCTGAGGCTGGAATGTGTGCTGTTTGTTTTCCCCTAAAAACACAGACGCATAAACTGCAGAAGGGGTGACTGACACTTTAAACGTAACATTTTTATTTGTAAATATGTTTTTTAAGAGTTTTGTATCTATACGTCTATATTTGTGTTACAAATAGACCACAAATTCGATTGTCGTCAATCAAACTTCAATCTTAATAGAAGAGAAGCTTATATAGTTCAATAGGGAGATTAGGTATTTTTGGTACATACATTTTATCCTTAGTTCCATGTTTTTTGTCCATGTCAACACCTTTTTGTGGGAATGGCTATGTTTGAGTCAACAAGATTGTGTTTGACATTTGCTGTATTATATGGGTCATAATGACTTTCTTCAAAATCTGTCCATTATTTTTAAACTTGATATGGGGCCCTTTAAGTTTGTTTTTACAGACATGTTGGTTTTACCTCTTTTATAGGGGATGTTTGAGCATGTAATGTCTTAGCAGGTGTGTTTTAGGGGATATCTTACCAGTATGATGACTGCAGAAACAAATTCCGCATCAGGCTATGCTAACAAACTACGTTTAAAAAACATTTTATTTATGACAGCTGAAAAGGCATTGCTTTATTCCCCCACAAGCTATCCAGCAGAAATTTACAACAATGATTAACTGCTCTGTCTGTTGCTTATGTTCTAATGAAGGATATGTGATTGCCTTTAATAATCATCTGTCTACACTATTATGCAACAACTGTTGATTTTTTCAGCTTAAATTAGTGAAAATGTACTAATACGGCAACCTCTTGCATGTTTTCATAAACATTTCCCACCGTTTATTTTGACCGAAGACAAAATACTAAAAACATTTAGTTGAAGATAGAAACATATTAACCCATAATGTATTAGCTAAATATGTGCCTTTACATTTTTACCTGTCAAAGTCAATAAAAATACTAAGCTGCATTTCCTTTGGGTTTTCCCCCAGGATGCCTATCTGTAACAGCAGACAGGAACTGCTCAAGGATAGTGCTACATTCATTTTAATAGAGAGAGTAAATGCATTAATTGCATTTCTGTGAAGCTTTGTGATTGACAAGTTTGATGTGGCATAACAATAGAATGTTCATAATGCATTTCAAAGTCTGTAAGATGAAAGGCAGTTTTTATACTGAGGCATTGGTGGAACTTCTAACATAATAATGCTTCCAGATTACCACATTTCGCAGAATTAAAAGGACAGGCTTTGTTAATACCTTTCAGATATAAAGAAAAAAGAGTTTCTTGCCTGCTGAAATTTGCTGGATTTTGTAAATGAGAAAATGCTAAACAAAGTTTGCCACACTGTTCTGTGGGTTTTGGCTAGACAAAGTTCAATTGACCATGAATGACAAATACTACGAAATGTTCAGGTCATTTGACTAAAGTAAATCATTCTTTAAAAAAAATCTGTTTGCCTCCGGAATACACATAAACTCAGCAAAACAGGAACACCCCTTTTATTAAAACACTGTATTTTAAATATAATTTGTAAAAAGCCAAATAACTTTACAGATCTTTATTGAAAAGGGTTTAAACAATGTCTTCAATTGACCAAAGAAAATTAATGAACATGCACCTTTGTAACGGTTGTAAAGACACCATCAGCTTACAGAAGGAAGACAATAAAGGTCACAGTTATGGACACTAAAGAGACCTTTCTACTGACTGAAAAAGACCAAAAGAAAGATGCCCAGCGTCCCTGCCCACCTGTGTGAATGTGCCTTAAGGCCGATTTATACTGCGTTGCGGTTACGCCGTAGCATACATATAGCCTACGCTGTCATAGGCCTTTATACTTCTCTGTCAATGTCTGCTTTGCGCTGCAATGCAATCAAGACGACCAATCACAGATCTTGCGGCTGCGTCGCCATGACGCATACTTATATTTTTGGAGAGGTGCACGCCAGCTCCGGTGCAGGGTACGGCGTAGGCCGGTACTTTATGCATGCTGCAAGAGGACTGCAGAAGTGACCAGGGCAATTAATTGCAATGTCCATACTGTGAGATGCCTAAGACAGCACTACAGGGAGACAGGAAGGACAGCTGATCATCCTCCCAGTGGCAGACCATAGCCGCTTTCCGACCAAGTAGTTACAGGAATGTAGTTATAGGAACAGTCCACTTCTAAACAGTTCTACTAACTACTCTCCCCCAAAACCGGTTTTGCTCTTTGCATTCGCACTGGTCAAGTGGCCATAGAAACTTGTATGAGGGATAAGGGCGTGACGCAAGCACCGCAACAAGCTTTTATAGCGTCGTCACTAGACTTTAGTGTAGCGCTACATACAACATTTCACAGTTTAATGTTTGTAACACTGGGTGTATAATTGAAGATAAATGTGTAAATCATCTTATGTATGCGGATGATCTGGTTGTTTTCAGCCCAAGTAGTGCTGGGTTCCTACCGTGGCTTGCTGTTCTTTTATAAATTTTATTCAATTTTATAAAAATAATGTTGTGATGATAATGTCCTAATAACAGAGTTCGAACCGCAGCGTTTAAAAACTAGACTGGATTCATAGAAATTGAGTAGCTACTTAACACAGAAACACAAAAGACGAAGGCTCCAGCATGATATGTAGCATTATACGCAACAGACAAACGAAGCGACCGGTGTAATTTATGAATTGGGCCAATCAACGTGGACCTAGGAAAAGGGAAAATGGAAAGACCCTGCTCTGGAGTAGGAGCTAAAAAGTTTATAGGAACGGCGGTACGAGGAACTAAATAATCCCGCAAATTTCTTCTATCGGAAAGCAAGATAAAAAGGGTTATAGGAACGTTATGTTCTAGGAACTGCAAAAATCCCTGCGGTCGGAAAGCGGCTCATGTGTAACAACACCTGCACAGGATTGGTACATCCAAACATCACACCTGCGGGACAGGTACAGGATGGTAAAAACAACTGCCCGAGTTACACCAGGAACACACAATCCCTCCATTAATGCTCAGACTGTAATAGGCTGGACTGAGGGCCTGTTGTAAGGCAGATCCTCAGCAGACATTACAGGCAAAAGCGTTGCCTATGGGCACAAACCCACCTTCGCTTGACCAGACAGGACTGGCAAAAAGGGCTGTTCACTGAGGAGTTGAGGTTTTGTCTCACCAGGGGTGATGGTTGGACTTGCATTTACGTTAAAGGAATGAGTGTTACACCGATGCCTGTACTCTGGAGCGGGATCAATTTGGAGCTGGAGGGTCCATCATGGTCTGGGGCAGTGTGTCACAGCATCATCGGAATGAGCTTGTTGTCATTGCAGGCAATCTCAATGTGGTGCGTTACAGCAAAGACAACCTGCTCCCTCGTGGTACCCATTCTGCAAGCTCATCCTGACATGATTCTACTGCATGACAATGCCACCAGCCATACTGCTCATTCTGTGTGATTTCCTGCAAGACAGGAAAGTCAGTGTTTACCATGGTCAGTGAAGAGCCCGAATCTCAATCCCATTGAGCACGTCTGGAACCTGTTGTGTCTAGGGTGGGGGCTAGGGCCATTTCCCCTCAGAAATGTCTGGGAACTTTCAGGTGCATTGGTGGAAGTAGTGTGAGGTATCATCTCACAGCACAAAACTGCAAATTTGCTGTGGTCCATGAGGTGCAGTCCATGTTACTTTTGATTTTGACCTCCCTCTATTTAGAGAAACATTATCTAATTTCTGTTATTCTCATGTCTTTGGAAACTGTTCAGTTTGCTGTATATCTTAGTTTTTGAAACTTTTTATGTTCATAGAAATATTTACATGTTAAGTTTGCTGAAAATAACAGCAGTCGAAAGTGAGAGAATGTTTCTTATTTTTCTGAGTTTAGGTCAGATGGTTTTGGAAATATCTTTGTTCTGAGAGTACTGAATTGAAAACGTTTCAGCAAACCTATTGCAAATGTAGAAGTGTATAGAGCTGTCTGTTTTGCTGTAGCTGTTTGTTGTCATTTTTAATAGAGTGTTACTTCTTCATACACCCAACTCAATATAACAATCTATTAAGTTTAAACCAACTGAGGTAACTGAGCTGTTAGAGTACAAGCTGTGTTAAATAATTTGAAAGTCCTGACAGTTGATTAATTACTAGGTTGTGTGCATAAGGCATCAGAAATAGAATAACATTGACTGTAACTGTGAAGCACTATCAAGCCCAAAAACTCTGCAATCTCATCAAACCAATGAAGACTGTTGTTATCTTCAAATGGGTTTGTATCAAGCCTATTAGAGCAATAAGGGCCTTTTACATGTACTTTCATGTCACAATTTTTTTGGGACAGTCTACCTAACAGGGAGGAGATACAAATACAGAATTAACTAGGGTTTACTATAAATTTGAGGTGTGCAGCAATGCTTTGAATGTAGTTCATTTTGACCCACAAATGGCAGACATGTCTACAATATTGTAAAAATAATATCTCTTGTTAGTATTTAAATAGCACACACTGGCTAATAGTGTTACAAATGTCAGCTATAGTAATTTTATTAAACCAGTTAAATCATATTTTCTGCGTAAACGTAGGTGAAAGGCATTTAGTTACATGATGAAAAGACAACATACAGTACCAATGAAAAAATAAATACAAGAAATAAAACTATACAAATACATAAATACTAAACAAAAGAATGGAAAAATAAACATAAAATTACGTTAAAACAATGATATATTCACAGACAGGTTTGACAAATTCACCAACTGGACTGATCAGATAGCAGCCTAGTGTCAAGCTTAAAGGACTTTTGCAATTTTATATTTTAAATGTACAGTGCCTTGCGAAAGTATTCGGCCCCCTTGAACATTTCAACCTTTTGCCACATTTCAGGCTTCAAACATAAAGATATAAAACTGTAATTTTTTGTGAAGGAGCAACAACAAGTGGGACACAATCATGAAGTGGAACAAAATTTATTGGATATTTCAAACTTTTTTAACAAATAAAAAACGGACAAATTGGGCGAGCAAAATTATTCAGCCCCTTTACTTTCAGTGCAGCAAACTCTCTCCAGAAGTTCAGTGAGGATCTCTGAATGATCCAATGTTGACCTAAATGACTAATGATGATAAA
>JACXGM010000175.1:0-33732 GCA_016801145.1 Umbra pygmaea
CAAAGAAGTTTGGGTAAAAGAAGTGTATTTTACTTTCATTTGGACAACAAGACAAACAGAACATATGGATTTTGAAAACTATGTTTATTTTCGTAAATTGAGTGATGTGGTGATTAGCATAACTAATTTGATGATGTTCCCTTGAAAAGGAATGTGAGGTTGGGAATATATCTTGAGTACATATTTATGTGTATAATAATGTCTGGCAGAAGCGAGAGAATGAAACACAACACCTGTTGCCGATCTCATTATTTTCCTGTTCTTTTCAGAACATTTTAATTTGACCACAGGCCTCCCGCCCGGGACCTGTAACACAATGGTGCTATGTCCAGGTCTGAACCCAGAATGATTTGTGTTTAAGATATGTTTCTCAGCTAAATAGGATCGAAGCTGTATATTTACTAATTTCTCCATAATCTTTGCTAAACAGGGAAGCATTGAAATTGGTCTGTAATTATTGTGAAGAGACAGCACGTATGCACATTTCCAAACTTTGGGAATCATTCCTGTGGACAAAGTCAAAGTTAAAATATGTGTAACTATGTAGAATGCTGCACACTTTAAAAGATTAGGCTCTAAATTTTCAGCCCCAAACAGATTTTCCCTGACTCCAGGGCAAGAAAGGCCACAAACATTATTCATTTCATCAGGTAGGGAAAATGAATTACAATGTTTCAATGATTTGAAAACTTTTCAGAATTTTGCCAGATCTGTACTGCATTCAGACACTGCTTTGACAAAATTATCAGATTTTGTTTTCCTGACCAATTTCACACATTGGTTTCTTAGAAACCTAAATGACTGTCAGTCGATGTCAAGGTCAGTTAACGTAGCTATGGCCCATGCCTTGTATATTTTGAGGACAAAAACACCTTCAAGTAATTGTCTTCTTTGCTTCCCCCTGCTTCCTCCAGGCTCTCGCACATCAGCGACGTGCAGGAATTCTACCTGCCCACTGCTGTTAACAATGGACGTTTTTAAAGCTAATTCGCACTAGATCTATGATCTCTGCTTTTGCTGGGTGCAAGAGTGAAGCATTAAACAACATCAACAGTTTTTATTATAAAATAATTCAATAATTATATTACATATTTTGGGGTCTTTTCAAACTTTTTTAGTGCCGTAGGCGACCATATTTGCCTGTACTTGTACCGTTACCAACTCAACACTGCAGTTCCATATCACATAAAGCTATGTTCATCCTATAATCCTTTGATTGGACGAAAGTCATGTTAGTTCGTATTTTACAAATCAGATTGGTCAGAGAACGGAAGGAAGGTTGACCCACAAGCTGTCAAGTTCTGACTGAGGGAAGCATATCTTAGAGGAGGGTATTGATTTTCCATCTGGCTATTCTAGTTTCTACCAAAGAATGTCATGTCCTCCCTACTGAATACCACAAAACATTTTTTATGACAAAACTACTTTTTATTATTGACAGACAACTTTTTGCGTTTTATTCATATTTGTTTTTAAGTTGAATTTACTGAGGTGGACCCTCCACTTCTCTCCCTGACAAGCCTCCACTGGTTGCAACTCTGGCATTATTAAGTGGTGGTATTTGGGGGTGAATAAAAAATGTACAGGTTATGTGTCAAGTAATCAATGTTACATTAAAATATTGGGTTGTTTATATGTTTATAAGTACTGTGGGAGTACTGTTTCTACAGTGAAAGGGGATACATTGCTGTTGCTTCACCAACACAGCAAATTGTCTACTGTTGATTTTCCAGTGTTAACTATACAGTGTTAACTGAGGTGTTAAATTAACACTTGTGAGTTTCGAATCAACACAATAGAACCCCAACGTTGGTGTTAGAAAACAGTGTTAGTTGTCAGAGTGTTACTTTAACACTGTGAAGTGTTAGGCAAAACCTTCACATTCTCCCAGAATGCTTTGCTTCACAAATGTTTCTGAATTGTTTGTTTTTATATATTTCCTGCTTTGTGCATTAGCGGTATTATTGATTGCAACCATTACTGAGATAAATTTTCCCATCGATGTAGTTTTGCTAGTCTTTTTCAATTTGTAAGTACTTCACCATTGCAAGTTTTATTGAATGCAGTTTGTGGGTGATAATATATTACAAGGGTTGGATATCCTTTCGATTGGATTTCAATTTGTATTAAAAAAATGTAACTCTTACAGTATCTGTCATTGGGTTAGAAGAGCTGTAAAAAGATATTGTTACATTTACTGAGTAGGGGGAGGCTGCAGACCTGGAGCCGGTAGACAGATACACGGCCCAGACAGTTTTACGGCCCAGACAGTTTTATGCCCCTGTCCAGTAGGGGGAGGCTGTAGTATATGTCATGCCAGTTTTCAGGAGTTCAAATCCAGACAGATACTTTGTCTGAATCCCAATATGCATATTACATAAGTACGTGGTGGTAAAGTATGTACTATTAAGTATATAGTAAGCAAGTATGCTAGCCGTGGGACATACTAATCGTAGTCTGAGTGGCATACTATATAGTATGCATACTATGCGTACTGAGACGCAGACCTAGTCTGTGTTTTGTTCTCCATCGCAGTGCGTTGCAGACAGGCGATTTTTACTTTATATAATTCCTTACCCTAACCTTAACCGTTCTGAAACCTTACTGTTAAGCCCATCTAAAATATATTAAGAATACCTTCAGTCTTTACTAACTGCTACGTCATGATGCTTCCAATCAAATTATATTAGTTTGGTAACGTGCTGAAGACAGGAAAAAATCCTTCTCCCCCTACTGGACGCATCATGAATAACAGGGGCCTAAAACTGCCTGGGCCGTAAAACTGTTCCCTGGGCCGTATATCTACCGGCTCCAGGTCTGCAGCCTCACACTTCTAGTGTAAGGGAATAACACAGTTCAGTGTTAATTTGTTAATTTAACACTTTAATTGTGGTTATCAAATTTGCCCTGGTTGAGGGTTAATTTTGACTCTGAGAGTGTTATATTTGCAATGTCAAACAAACGCAATGCTATACATAGTTTAAGCAACTGTAAGCGCATGACTATGATGTGTCGCACTGGCACCATATGGCTCAAGAAGCTGACAATTTTAAGCCAGTCCCTCTGCTGAGAATCTATATCTTTCATAAAGATACTCATCAGAGAAAACATACCAGTTTTGTCAGTCTCTAAATATTCTTGCTTTGTTTAAGTACCCTCTCACTATCCACACACTGAGCTCCATGGGATCTTCTAAGAATTGTGATCCCATTTCAGCTGAGAATTGATTAATCAGTAAGCGTGTTCAGGAGAAGACTGCAACTAGAGTCGCGAGCACCACGCGCGAGTATAAATAGCTACGGCGCTCCCATGACGTCACATTGTCAGGCGCCAGGTCAGAAACGGTGACTATAGTGACCGTTTCATTAAGGTTTCTTCATTTTTGTCACTGTGTTTTTCACATTAAATATAGTTCAATTAATTGCAATATGTATGTGTTTGTCTGCTACTTTCCACCTGCAACATGGAGTATTATAGGTTTTGTGGTTTTACGTGATCAAAGTATATTCTACACATGCCATAGAGACAACACAGTACATTGCATACGAAGTGATTCAAATTATACTCACAGTTAACATTGTTAAGTTTAGACATTACATTACTGAGGTTAAGGTTAGGGCTAACATTGCAAAAACAGACACACAAAATCACAAATTGGCAAATTCTAAAGTGGGAAAAAGCTGTGCGTTGGAATTGGAAAATCAAACAACATCTTTCAAACTAACATCTGGTGCTTGATTTGAACTTGTGAACATTGGGGTTGAGAGTGTAACCGGCAATCCAACAACTGTCCACAACACCCTAAAATGCATCCACACTATATAAGGCTGATTACACTCACAACTGCTCCTAGCGCCTGGGTCACACAGTGACAGCCCTTGTCATATGCTCACATTTCATTAATTGCATTTTACAAGATAGTTCCCTGGAAATATAATATCTGAGATTTAAGGCTGTGTTGTGGTTGTCAGCTGTTCCTGCCAAAGCCAAGATAATTTCCAACTGTTTCTCATTTGGTTCTGGCTTTTCCCACTGGTTGGAGCTAATGTCTCCCCCAGTCTGCTGATGGTTAGAAGACAGGGTTAGGCCACATCATGTAATGATTAAACACTTTCTCACAACTCTGCTAGGGACAGATTCATTCTAATTTACATTCCTCCCAGCTGTTTGAGATACATATGAAATAAGGTACTTCATCTTCAATAACTCCAGGGGCTGAGCCAGAGGCAGCTGGGGAATCTGTCAAACACAACTGCTAATAAGAACAAGTGTGAGGATGATTAGAGGTAACAAGAACTAAAGCTGTATGTAAGTCTATAGTGTAGACCACTTATAATAAATATAATATAATATAAACTTTGGTCCAGTAATCTCAAATATGCAGATTATCATGCCCTCCAAGATCATCAATTAAATTTCAGATACTGTGACTCTACACCTTCCCTTCCTGAGGATGTCCCTCGGTGATGAGGATGGGAAACAACAGTTCAACCCTTGCTGAACCACAAAATGAGGCTCCACAAGGGTGTGTACTTACTCCCCTCCCATTCTCCTTTTTATCCCTGACTGCATCAATGGCAGTGAAGACACCCTTATCAATGTCTGCTGACAACATGACAGAGGGGTGTTAAAAACCTGCCAGTGTGTTGCAAGGAGAACAACCACTTTCTCACTTCAAAAGGCAAAAAATACAGCGGGATGAACACAACCCCATTCATGACTGCAAATTCTTACTCAATGCTAACTGAACTACCCACATCACCTTGTATTAACTCTTTTTAATACAGATTTCTTGCACATACCTTTTTTATATTTTTATTAATAAAAGCAAAATAAGCTGAGACTGGAGTCTCTTTTACAGTTGTGCCCTGTGATACAACAATAATATTACATCAGCCATGAATAAAACACAATCAAAGTATACAATTGAATAAAAATGAGTAATTAATAATAAAAACACTTGCATAGTAAAAAATACACATTAAGAGAAACAGTCACAGTTAATGTTGAAAGGCCATGTAAAAGACACAATAAAATGTTATACAGGCACTAAAACCTTAAGCTCAAGTTTACTCATATCATCAGTATGAGGCATGGTATTCAGTTTTACCAAACTCAGAGTGAACCCTTGGTATCTCCAGTACCAACAGGTCTTGTGAACGAGTTATATGTATTGTTTGACCACTTCAGTTCACTGCATCCAAATGTTTCAATGCTGAAGCAGACCCATGCATATATCTCTGATGCATCTGGTATGTAGATAACAGGAGGCCGATGCAGGCGAAACAAGTAGTTTAATATCTAACACATCAGTGATACATGTAACATGAACACAATGGCAGGATGAAACACATAAAAAATAAAGCACACAGAGGACTGTGTCACTCCACTGGTGATTAAATAGGTGCAGTGTTTGATGAGGGGGAGCAGGTGCGCAGGATTGGCCAGGGTGCATTTGATCATCGTCTCAATGGGTGCTGGGGTGGTGAGCTTTAGACCGGTGATCAGTAGATCGAAGACTATGATCGCTGGGGGGGGGGACAGCAGGTGGAGTCGTGAAAGTAACCCCCTATTCATGTGGCCTCTGCCAAAAGATGCCACCGGCCCAGAGGATGACCCTGAGGATGAGGAGCAGGTTGTTAAGGGCAGCAGTGGTGAAAGTCCAGGAAACCCCCCACAGGAATATACCCCTCCTAGTCCACGAGGTACTGGAGCTGTCCCCCTCTGAGATGAGAGTCCAGCAGATTTCGATCTGGGAAAGGGCATCTTTTTTAATTCTGATGATGGTGTGACAGAAAGAACTGGTATCGTGTTAGAAACAATGCCCACATTGCTTGTCTGGTGTTCAAACTCTTTGCTGGCTGTATGTCATCAAGGTTGTTGTGGTCAGTGAGGATTTTGAATGGGTGTGTCCCGACTAGGGGGTGGTATGGTTTACAAAACCCATGGTTCGGTTTGTTTCACGGTTTTAGTGTCAAGGTTTTTGGTTCTGTACGGTTCTTGTTGTTATTTTTTCTTTTAAACTTAACACTCCAGAAATATACTTTAGCATGTGATATACACTCACCTAAAGGATTATTAGGAACACCATACTAATACTGTGTTTGACCCCCTTTTGCCTTCAGAACTGCCTTAATTCTACCTGGCATTGATTCAACAAGGTGCTGAAAGCATTCTTTAGAAATATTCGCCCAAATTGACAGGATAGCATCTTGCAGTTTATGGAGATTTGTGGGATGCACATCAAGGGCACGAAGCTCCCGTTCCACCACATCCCAAAGATGCTCTATTGGGTTGAGATCTGGTGACTGTGGGGGCGATTTTAGTACAGTGAACTCATTGTCATGTTCAAGAAACCAATTTGAAATGATTCAAGCTTTGTGACATGGTGCATTATCCTGCTGGAAGTAGCCGTCAGAGGATGGGTACATGGTGGCCATATTGACTCTACCATCTGAATGTCTCAACAGAAATCGAGACTCATCAGACCAGGCAACATTTTTCCAGTCTTCAACTGTCCAATTTTGGTGTGCTCTCGCAAATTGTAGCCTCTTTTTCCCATTTGTAGTGGAGATGAGTGGTACCCGGTGGGGTCTTCTGCTGTTGTAGCCCATCCGCCTCAAGGTTATGCGTATTGTCGCTTCACAAATGCTTTGCTGCATACCTCGGTTGTAACGAGTAGTTATTTCAGTCAAAGTTGCCCTTCTATCAGCTTGAAGCAGTCTGCCCATTCTCTTCTGACCTAAAGCATCAACAAGGCATTTTCGCCCACAGGACTGCCGCATACTGGATGTTTTTCCCTTTTCACACCATTTTTTGTAAACCCTAGAGTTGGTTGTGTGTGAAAATCCCAGTAACTGAGAAGATTGTGAAATACTCAGACCGGCCCATCTGGGACCAACAACCATGCCACGCTCAAAATTGCTTAGATCACATTTCTTTCCCATTCTGACATTCAGTTTGGAGTTCAGGAGATTGTCTTAACCAGGACCACACCCCTAAATGCATTAAAGCAACTGCCATGCAATTGGTTGTGTAGATGAATGCATTAAGGAGAAATTGAATGGGTGTTCCTAATAATTCTTTAGGTGAGTGTATAGCTTAATTATCCACAATGTAGGATACAGTATAAAAAAATAGTTTTATCATGTAATCATGCACAAACAGAATTTGACTTGACTTTAAGCACATTATTGGGAGCATCTCTGAGGAAAGCTAGGGGAGATTTTGATACAGCAAGAGGGAAGACATTGATGATTTCAACAAGCTTTTCATTTATTTGGCAAAAAATGAGTGTGTATTGCCATTTACAGGAACCTATGTGCCTTTTAGCACATGAAGATGGAAATATTACAGAATAACAATTGAAATAACTTGCATTTATCAAACTGCCAACTTCAGAGTATTCCTTACAAAAATACACATGACGTGACCTGCAGCACTCCACACTCCACCGTTGAGGATTGGTCAGCTCTGCACCTCTCAAAATCTGACGAAAATATTTTAAACTGCCCTTTGTCAATCTGAAATGAAGACAGATTCAGCAAATGTATAGCCTATTTCTCGCTTAAAATGTTTTCAGAAACAGGTTTCGGAATGAGAGGCCATTAGAGTCTGTTTTAAAATTCGGGAGCAGCCAGATCCACGTGACCATGTGTTGCGTTTGTCACGCTCATCCCGCTCGTCATTTCTGGTATGTGTTTTAACATAGTTGTTGAAAGTGGCCACAACGGCAGTAAGTGGTTTGTGCACATTAGCAGTGTACCGATGAACCGTGCGATGTACACATGCTCCGAACCGAATGGTTTGGATGTTTTTTTCAAAAACCGTACCACCCCTAGTCCCGACTATTGCTAACAATTCTCTGTCTCTAATTCCATAGTTCCTCTTGGCAAGGTCCAACTTTTTAAAGAAGACAGCTCAGGGATGTAATTTCTCTGGCTTACCTTGCTACTGCAAGAGGATGGTCCCCATGCCCAACTTAGATGCATCCACTTCCACAACAAAGGGTGGGACTAAGTCAGGGTGTTTTAAAAGCTGAACATGGATTTCAGTCATTTGAATGCACCGTCCACGTCAGGGTTCCATCGCAGCTTCTGTTGGCCTCCTTTGAGTAAGAAGGTGAGTGGGGGTGCTATGGAGTTAATTAATCTTCGGTAGAAGTTAGAAAGGCCCAAGAAGCTCTGCAGGCACTTGATAGTGGTGGGGACCAGCCATGACTACCTCTGTCTGTTCCTTCTCCATGTGGACACCCTGGGGGTAAATGCTGTATCCCAGGAAAGAGACCATTGTTTAGTGGAAAATACAGTTTTCCCTTTTGACATACAGCAGGTGGTCTGAAATGTGCTTCAGGCCTGTTTTTACATTATGAATGTGCTCCTGGAACATAGCCGGGTAGATAAGGTTGTCATGTATACCACCACATATTTACTCAGCATGTCCTGGAACATGTAATTCAATAAAGGTTTGGCAGACTAAGGGTGCATTGGCCAAGCCATAGGACATCACCAGGTATTTGTAATCTTCGAAAGTGGCGCATTTTTCACTCACAAGCTCCACAACCAGGTTGCATGCACTCCGTAGATCTAGTTTGATAAATATGTGTGCTCTGTGCAGTCATTCTACGATAGCAGGAACCAGAGGGAGTGGACAACGGTACGGTGATCTTGTTCAGCCCCTGGTAGTAAATGCAGGGCCTCAGTCCCCTGTCCTTCTTCACCACAAAGAAAAGGCTAGATGAGGCAGGTAAAGGAAGAACATTGTATAAACCAATACTGTAGAGCCTCCTTCACATAGTTTCCATGGCCTCCGTTTCCAACACTGAGAGTAGGTAGATGCTCTGCAGCTGAATTTTCCCTTCCATCAGGTCAAAGGCACAGTCCCAAGGCCTTTGAGAAGGGAGACATGTGGAACAAGAAGGAGAAAACACATCCATGTATTCTGTGTTCTCAGCCCAGGCAGTGATGGTGCAGGTATTCCAGGTGATGTGAGGGTTGTGACAACAAAAGCATGGTAATCTGAAGACAAGCTGGTGAAGTGATGACGTGACAATGGAAAAGATGAGGTCCTCTTGATGTCGAGGCATCGTAGGGCTGGTCATGTGAGGGGTGTGGTGACTTGCATAATTGTTCCAGTTCTGAGAGAATGACCATCCAGTGAATGGACATAGAGTGGTGTGGTCAGCGGTGTAGTGGAGAGACCCATCCCTGAAACCAACTCCCGATCTATCAGGTTTCCTGCTGGTCCAGAACTGAGTAGAGCAGACGAAACAACAGATGTGAAGTATCTTTTTACTTGAATGGTTATGAGTAATAATGTAGAGGTAAATATAGATAGAGTAACACTCATGTTCCTGTTTCTGGATGTGGGCCATCTAGATTGGGAGTTGCCTGATCACCTCTGTGAGGTAGCATCACAGGGGTCCATCTAACCTCCTTGGGGGTGCGCTCAGGTTCAGGGTGGTGCCTGTAGCTTGATGTCAGATGGGGTGAGCCGAACCCCACCCTGAACCTCTCCATCTTCCTCTCCGTCTTGTAGGGCACATTAGGTGCCTCACATCCTTCTCAGACACACATTCCCATTGCAGCACCTTTCCTTTGAGTAAAGAGATGACTAGCACTATTTTAAATTGTTTGGTGGGGTAATTGCCAGGCTGTTGGTTTAGGTATAGGGAAACCTGCATTACAAAGACCCGACACTCTCTGAGTTCCCCATCGTAGCAATCCGGCAGAGGGAGGTGTATGCTGGGTGCTGGCGGTAGCGATGGTGTGGGAGTCAATGGGGCATTGCCTGGCACCATAGGTGTCAGTGAACCGATGGGTAGGCATAGGCTTTGGAGTTTTTGTAGTACCTCTTGCATGGATGAGTTTAACTGCGCTAGCATCTGTTGCTGGTGAAATGCCCGCTGCTTCAATAATTTTTGTGCTTTATTCTTTGGTGCGTCTGGCATGTTGATAACAGGAGGTAGATGCAAGAGAAACAAGTAGTTAAATATCTTCCAAACACAGTAGTGATATACGTAACATGAATAGAACTAACACAATGTTAGAACGGAACATAGTAGTGATTAATGAGGGGGAGCAGTTGCACAGGATTGGCCAGGGTGCAGTTGATTAAATTCTCACTGGTTGATTGGGTGGTGAGCTTCAGACCAGTGATGAGTAGACCAGAAACAACAATCACCAAGAGGGGAAGAGCAGGTGGAGCCATAACAATATTGTACATCACTATAATCAAGGACTTACTTCAAGTGCATTTTGTATCAATTGAAGTGATATGTCTATAGTTACGAAGGTCTCATACCCTCACCTTTGTGTAAGGACCACACATAGGCAGATTACAAAATCTTAGGTATATCCCTAGAAGTTAACGTAATGTAAGGTTAAAAATGAGTACGAGAACCAGGGCTAGTTGGTGCAGCTATACCCAGCAGCCCTGGGATATGATTTTAAAAACTTAGTGAAAAAGCTTGGGCATTTTCTCAAAAAGAATGCCTGCTGCTGTAAAGTGATTGTTAAAAAGCATAAGCAATTACATTCTTATCAATAATTCGTCTAATATTCAACACTATCTGATTTGACATGGTAGCATACATTCTGTTCTTTAGGGATTTTGCTGCTTTCCAGAGTTTTGCTGGATTCCCATAACAATCATTAATTGTAGTCAAATAATAATCCGATTTTGCTATTCTAATAAGCCTGATGGATAGGTTTCTCAGCTGCCTGAATATCAGCCAGTCAGAGCTAGGAGCTGTTCATCGTGCTTTAGCCCATGCCACAACTCATTTACGAATAGCTTCTGACCGCACCTACAGAAACACACATTCACATTTGACTTTTGGCCAAGACTTGCTTCTAGAAGAGGCATTCTGACCTCAACAAGACCTCCCAGATAAAGATTAAGTAAAATCCAAACTCACATTCTTCTTCACTATCTCAAAGGCTGTGACACTTTAGGTAATCCCAGGGAAATCAGCTTCTAGAAAGGTAATACATTTATCAGAGCATGTTCACCTGTACAGTCACAAAAAGAAAGACTGTGAAAGTAAGTGAAAGGGATCAGCCAATTTCAAGTCTGCTTTGAAAATGACACAGTTGGGGTAAACTCTTGTCCATGGTTAAACACCTGGGGAGAAACAATGAGAAAAAGTGAATAATGAAAACAGGAGGCATTCCAATGTTACCTGGTGGTGTCAACGGATGGCAAACTTAACCGTGTGAGGAAACACTTGCCACCAACTGTCTCAGAGGAGTTGATAGCATTTGTGTAAAGTGTGACAGAAAGACACCTTTTGAAATAAAAGTGACTAAAAACTGTGCCTTTCCAGCATTAATAAAGTAACATCCAGTATCACCTTGTAGAACTACAATCAATCATCCAATTAATGAAATTGATTTTATAAAGCCAACAAGTGATGCACAGTGGCTATGAAAAACTCCATAGTAGGTGGAACCTAGCAAGAAACCTAGAGAGGAACTCAAGTGGGTGGCCAGTCCTCTTCTGTCTTTACCAGGTGGGCGATCTGAAGGTACACAGCCCATTGTATTAAGACCATATCAGTATTTTAGTGTACAATTAGTTTCCATAAACAGAGATAGGATGGAGTGGGCTGTGACCACAATCTATGTGTAGCATAAAAATTATTTGGTGGTCTTTGGCAAGGACAATGGGATTAGTTTTGGAAAGGTATTGCTGGAGTCACCAGGCAGAAAATGTGATAACCAACAGCAGTGACATGGGTCCACAGCGAGGTGGACCCATGTCATGGTCATTAGACTGTGTGGTCCTGAGGCAAGTTCCAAGGGTTTGGGTCCCCGTAGTATCAATATGATATCAGAAACAACCTGACATTAGAAACATCAGAATGGGCATGCCTCAGAATACCCCTAGTTGCACATAAACTATAGCAGCATAACATCTGGGGAATGTATTCTAAAAATGTATTCCAATTCCACAAAGCATAGGGTATCATGGGGCAACATGAGCAGGCTAATGACTTGGCCCTTAAGTGACACTGGAGTGCTGAAATCCCAGTGGAGAGAGGGGAACATACCAGGCAAGACAGCATGGGCGGTTCATCCAACAGTGTTGCCAATCACTTTTAGACCCTGGGCCACTGCACTATAATATATAAATTACTGAAGAGATGAGTCTTCAGCATACAGTAGACTTAACTGTTGAGAAATCTCTCACATGGGTTGGCAGATCATTCCACAAAAGTGCAGCTGTATATGAGAAAGCCCTTCCCCCAGCTGTTTGTTTACAAGCAACAATGAGGAGGCATGTGTCTTGTGAATGTAGTGTACAGATAGGTACGCATGGCATCACCAAATCAGTCTTTGTAGGTTAACAGTAAAACTTTGAAATCAACCCTAGCCTTAATGGGCAGCCATTGAAGAGAGACTAGAATTGGGGTAATAGTGTATGTTACAATTTTGCAGTTATAATTAAAACTCTGGCAGCCACTTTAAGCACTAATTTAATTTTTTGAGGGTCTTATCTGGGTAGCCAGAAAAGAGAGCAATGCGGTAATCCAACAAAAGCATAGATTCACTTTTTTGCATCATTTCTTGACAGAAAGTTTAAAAACAAGTCTCTTTGTTTCTTGGGACCTAAAATTAGCATTTGTATTTTACCTGAATATAGAAGTAAACCTTTTTCTGTCATCCACTTCTTTATGTCTGTTATGCAAGCTTGGGACTTTACCCCTTTTCATCTAAATGTACAGCTGTGTGTCATCAGCATAGCAGTAAAAAGAGGCAGCAACTATAAGGAGAACAATAGCGGTCCCAAAACAGAGCCTTGAGGAACACCAAAGCATACCTTTGATTTATAGATAGGATATGAACCATGCCAGTACATGTCCTTGTAGTCCGATATATGTTTCCTGTCTCTCTAAAAGGATGTTGTGATCAATGGTTTCAGAGGCAGCACTAAGGTCAAGATGCACACGAACAGTAGCACAGCCTTGGTCAGATGACACTTGGAGGTTGTTTATCACCTTCTAAAGTGCAGTCATAGGAATTTGATTAGGTCTAAACCCAGACTGGAGCTTTTCATAGGTGTTATTAGTCTTTACATGTTAATTGAGTTGCTGGAAGACCACTTTTTGGAGGAACAGGAGATTGGAAATAGGCCAAATTGAACCTTTCTGGATCAAGGTTATGCTTTTAAAAAAAGTAACAGCTGTAAGGCTTTGAGTTCTTTACTATTTTACTGGATTATTCAAGGGATACTGGATTTAAAAAATCTAATGTCATTCCTAATCCACGGTTCTGTGCAATCTCAGGACAGGGGAGTTTGGAGAAATATCTGTTTTAGTGAAGATTCTGTAATTTGTTTTACAATGGTAATGATCTATTAAATAAAAAAGCTCATGAATGCATCAAATAACTTTTGGATTTTTTTTCTCTTCAATTAAATTGGAGAAATGCGTTGATTGAGCAAAAGTGAGTGCATTTAAGTAATGCAGAGTACTATTTTTCCAAGATAGTTGAAACTCTTCCAATTTGGTGGAACACCATTTACGCTCCAATCTTCTGGGGGCTTGCTTTTGGGCTCTGGTGTTTTCTGTATTCCACGGAGCAAGTTTCTTGTTGTGGATTTGTTTAGTTTTTAGTGGTGTGACAACATCCAGGGTGTTACACAGGTTTAGGTGTAGATCGTCAGCTAGGATATTCACAGGAATAGAAAGAACCTTTGGGTTGTCAGATAATTTATAGTACATCTCGTAAAAGTCCACAGTTGATTCGAATTGGAGTAACTGATGTGACATTAAATGTAATAAGATGGTGGTGTGGAATTCCTCGATTGTGTGGAAAAACATTGAGCTCCACAACATCTATTCCACAAGACCAAACAAAGTCCAGTGTACAGTATGACTGTGGCAGTGTGTATGTCCTGAGACATGCTGGACACAATCCATTGAGTAAAATATAGCTGTATATGTCTTTTGGAGAGGGTAATTTGAGTTCTCCATATGAATGTTAAAATCACCACAAATTATAATATAATCTGCCATGACTACTAGGCCAGAAAATAATTCTGGAAATCCATTAACAAACACTGTGTATGGCCCAGGTGGCCTGAAGATAATAGCTATAAAAAGTGATTGAGTAAGCCACATATATTTAATGAAAAGAACATCAAAAGACACAAATCCAGTTATTTTTTGAGTAAACATTAAAATTCTGTGCAATAAATGTTGGCAACAATGCCACCTTTGTGGGGTTATGGTCACTAGGCTAACCAGGAGGAGAGGCCTCATTAAGGGCAACACACTTACCAAGCTTAAACCAGGTTTCACACAGGCCAATCATATCAAGTTATGATCAGTAAAGCAAGGGATCGAACATAAGTCGTCCCATTTTTAGGTGAGAATCTTTTTCAAAACTATATTTTTCTTCATGACAGACATGTCAGAGGGCATTAGTTTAGTAAGATTAATAAGGTGAACCCCACCTTAGGCCTAAGAAGACAATATAGAGTGCATTATGTCATTATAATATATTTGCCCTTTATTAAAAATGTAAGCACACATTATCTCGTACGGCTATCCCACAAGCTGCCAGTGTCAACATCACTTGCTCCTGTTGTATGGCGTTTGTCATTGGAGTGTTCCCTGTTAACATATTAACAGTTTACAAGTTACAGTACCTGCTGTGATGAAGAGATGCACGTTGATTGGTCTATTCTTTAATTCTTAATTATTTGTTGGAGTCATTTGTCTTCTTGTAGGCCAGTTAATGGAGACCACCTCAAAGGATTTCCATTTGTATCATACTGAGCACAGTAGAGCAAATAAAGCAAGGCTGATCTGACTTCTAAATCAGTTGTTAGAACTAGATTGGATTTCAAGAGCAACATGAAGTTAACAAATGTTACTGTTTTAAAATATTAAATCAATTCATGACTTCAGTAGACGTTGTTTACTACAGTATACACACGCATGCAAACATACTACAGTGTACATGTGTAATCCATAGCCCCATGCCTTATGAATCATAGAAACAAACATACTATGTAAACCATATTTCTTTATTAAAGATTAAGAAACTCCAAGCAGCATATTCATAAATAAAATAAGAGTCTCCCTTAAATGTACTGTTACAGACTATATGCTATGAAAGCTTTTTATCAGATTTTCTTTAATTTTGTGGTGTGGGCATTGATAATGTGGGAAAGCACAGTAAGGCAGTGAACACACTGAACCCTTACAGTACAGTTATGTGGGACCTTTCACCACTGTTGGCTAATCAGAGCCAGGGGTTGTATGCAGAACACAGTGTAAAATGATATCACTTTGGTTCACATTAGAAACTACTTGTACAAAATATACAGGCTTACAACCTTTCCAATTTCGTTTGAAAAGCATTAGCGGAGAACGGGTAATGTGAAACATGATTCTCTCACTTTGAGGTATGATAGTTCTGTTTATTCTTATGACATCACTTAATTCTTGTTCTTGGCATCCCAAAATGGCTCTGTGGGGCAATTCATTACACTTTCCAAGAGGTGACGACAATCCAGTAAATGAAACCCTTTCAACAGCATTAAAATAGAGATGACCTATTTGTTCTCCTGGCACACATTCTATTGTGTAATGGATGTGACAAAATACAACACGATATGAGACCGACATTCACCATCTCACTTCCTAGCAATTCCTTTCCTCAATATGACAGGCTGAAACATTTTTAACAGAAAGTATACCGCAGGACATATTTGCATTTTAATTGCACTTATGAAAGTCTTGGGAAAGTGTTTTTTGCAGTACATCTTCAGTTGGAAATATAATGTTAACTGCAGCTCTGCAAAGTGCTACTGTAGGTCAAATAATGAGAAATCCTGTTCCTTTTACAACTCCATCAGATTCAGGCGTTAGGATGACTATTACCAATAAGACAATAGTTCATAATGTTTACATTATTTATTGACTTTCCATCCATTACTCAATTGCAAATGATAGAAATGAGCTATAACAATTTTATACACCTACCGGTACTCATCTTCCCCAGATGAAAAGACTTCACTGCTCTGTAAGGAGTTAACCTGTATACAATGTTTTAACAATAAATCCTTCAGTAAAAAAATCTATACATATATTTCTCAAAAAATTGCCTTTTTTATAATAAAAATATTATTTTTGATCTACTTTACCAATGATATACACTGCAAGGGACATGATTAAGTCAATGGTTTGTCTCCAGTTTAAGGTTCCTCTTGAACAAACCAATCACATAATAAGTCTAAACAACTTGTCTGGTCTTGCCTGAGCAATGTGTGAGGTTTATGCTCATTGGCAGATGTTACGCACACATTTGGTGTTCGCGGATGGACTGAGACAACGGCTCTATTTAATATATATCGCTGAAGGGTTACAGATTGAGGAAAATCAATGTAAAGGTCATTTTGGATTAAGCTGACCTATGCATATTCTTTTATACTGTGAATGGTGTCACTACTAATGCAGGAACATTACATTGATGTACACATCATGCTGTAATGCTAAGCTTCGGCGATATGGATTTAATTGAGCCTTTTATCTCCCCCTGGGTTTGAAAACATAGGGCTGACATTTTGCTCGATGAAATACCATACATTTCATAAATATGTAGAACTCATGACAGACAATGTTTACTTCAGTTTCATCCTTTATCAATGATTCACCAAGACTTTAAGGTAAGAAAACAAAAACACTTTGAAAAATGTATATATGTCTTACAAACAAAATGAATCCATCTATTGTCCTGTGGTACTCAAATATAGATATGTTTGTTGTTATAGAGGTGCATAACAGTTGGTGTTCCACATTATGTCTTTATGGTGCATGGTCATCTAAGAATGAATTGTGGAGAGACATCTTTTATTTCGGCACTTAGAAAACAATCACAATGAATTTGCGTCATTATTCATATAGAACAAAATTTACAAAGCCATTCAAACAGTCGTTTTTTTAATATAATTTTTTTGATCTCATTTTGTTTTTTTATAACTCAACTTCAAAAATTGAGAATATTCAAAATACACTTTTACCTCACTTCGTTCTCTCAGTATTTACAAATATATACAAGAAAAATTTGCTGTTCCTTCCGCGACGTCTATTGTTCAACAGGTAATAAAAATCTTGTATTTCTTTTGTTTGTACACGTTCCCTATTTTTTTTTTCTTATCAACAATCCCCCACTAAAATCAGATGTAGGGCAGGATATGTGACCTGGAGATGGTACCTTCAAATGGATGTACTGTGGGTGGGCTCAATGGCTTCTGGGATGGGTCCGCCGGGAACTCCCTGGTACGACATTGGCATGGGTGTCTTGGCGGGACTCTGTCGGAACAGCCCCCCGTTGGGAGCTCTGTGTTTGCACTGGATGGAGGGGATGGTGGAGCTGCTGAGGGGGTGGTGGGGGAGGGTGCTGCCAGGGCCCTGAGGTAGAGTCCGACCCAGGCCCACCCCATGGCCCTCCCCGGGGAGATAGGTGCTCACAGACAGGCCCGTGCCCGGGTAGTCCCGCACAGACTCCAGCTGCTGGCTGGGCTGCATGCTGCCGATGTCCAGCGCAGAGATCTCGATAGACGGGCCTGGAATCTGCTTGTGCGCCATGTCCTCGTCCATAAGACTGTTCATACGCCGATGCACCTGTTCCAGATTCACCTCCTTGTCCTAGAGGGTGAAAGACAGAGAGGGGGAGGGAGGGACACAGAGGCTGAGATGGGCTGTTCCCCGATGGGCTTCCCAGGACTCTCACCAGCTCCATGCATTCAGTTTCTCTCTCCATGTCTTTTTTTTCCGTTTGTTTCACAGGCCTTTTTACTTGGTTCACTCATCATGCTGATTACTCAGTTTCGTTTTAAGTGTCCAATTGGAATTGAGGTGACTCAATTACAGGTGTATAGAATGTGCACCTTGAAATCAAACTTGGCCAGTGGATATAGACTGTTTGATGTATAGTAAGGGGTGTCAAATCTTTGACAGATGACACCGATGCTGGAGATAATATTCAGCCTAACCTCAACTGACTGATCTAGGGCGCTGCAACTTTAGGCTTCTGAAAACCCACTCAAGCATTTGTTGGACAGGAGAACTAACCTAAGGACAGTAGGCATTGCTGACGCTACAGTAAGCACAGCGTACATTTTAGGGAATGTACTACATGCCACATTAAGATGATCATACGCAAACAACTCTTGCTGAAGCTACATTGTATTTATTTAAAGTCACTGTAATTCATGTATGCATAGGCTTCTATTGTGTCTGTTCTACCTTTCAATCAACTAGTGATGCCTGTTAAATCCATTTGATCAATAAATTTAATTAACTGGATTGCCAAGGGCAACAGATCCTGTGTCTTTGCATGACTGTGGTCATATAGGTGCTACACACTAATTGAGAGTTTTGAGGTTTATTGCTCTACTACTGTACATGTAAGAAGGTAAAGGACAACATGTATTTTAGACTAGCAGGTATAATCAAGACAATCAGGAGAGATGTTTTGGTTTTGAAGGCTACCCTGGGCTACATTCCTAAAGGCTACTTTGTTGGCTGATCCAGCCTGGCACCAGTAGTGGTCTTAAAACATGATATGAGTTCAATAATTCAATATAAAGACAAACATTCATGTTAATACTTGTGGGCAGTAAGTATATTACAGCACATTGCAGTTAATACTCTGTATATGAAGTGGAACATGGAATGTTTAGGAGTTAATAAAATAATCCGAAATGTGGTACTTCAATGATAGATGATGATTTACTATATTATTCTAAGATACCACATGCTCTACACAAGCTGTTTCAGTTGATCACACTTACTGGAGATTAAGAACCTTAAAGTCCAACAAATCTTAATGCAATATTGAATATTGTCAATGGAATCAGAACGAGAACAAACGCACATAGAAATCTAGAACCTTCTACTCAAGTGATTATTCAATTGTAGTAGACATTATAATGATTATTTTTTCTATGCAATTATAATGGATGCTGTTTGGCAACATTGATGCAGAAATACTTCAAAAAACCTATTCCTCAGGACACATGACACGTTCACTATTTCTCTGGTCAATATTAACTGCCTGTCAAAGACAGCCTCTTGGCTAAAAATACAATATCTTCTGGAGTAGGTTATTAATGTTAAGAACACTAGATAAATAGCTACAGACAGCTGATAGATCAATGTCAAATATTATTACAGCTTGTGCCATATAAGCTTAAGCTTTCGGGAATGTTATGTATTTCATGTATTTATGCTGCTATAATTTGTTCTTAATTCGTTATCAACAGAGATGTCAATTATAGGAAATAATATATGACAGTTTCAATCCCGTATCATAAAAAATCATCTCAAAGCTAATTAAAACATTTAAGTCAATTCTATTGTTTTAGGAGACTGGCACCTCATTAAAACATAATTATACTATTGTTGTACTGGCAGCATGCCTAAACCAATAACTGCCTCAATCAAAGCCAATGCACCAGTGTTTTAATAGGATTGTGCTGATTTAAAGTGAAGGGAAATAACAACATGTTTTGCTCTGTGAATGTTTTCGTTATGCAAACCTAACTCTATGAATGCTATAAAACTACTCTACCCATGGTGCCCTAAAAACTGTGTACATGATCTGGGTTTGAATGAGCTGTTTTCAAAATGGAGTCAATATGTATAACACTGTGACCCATGAAGTTCCAGTGTTGTGGCTGATCTCTATCCGTAACACATTTTAAACACAAGCTGTGGCAAACTCCATTAACAGACTCAGAGAAATATCTTTACCAAGGCTGTTATAAGAAATCATGAGCAGTCATGACTGCGTTTAACAAATATGGTTTAAAACGCATTCGTGAAGCTTTTTAATGAGAGTTAATAGAACATGTCACTACATTAGCCTACTATTATTATAATTATTGTTACTCCCTATGGAATGCTTGTAGAGAAACAAGTCCTTGTCATGCATCTATCCACTGCAAAGCAAAAAGGGAGAAGAAACCGAATAAGATCCAGAAAATAGGAGGGCTGCCAATGATAGGAGAGATGGTGTTGTGAGGATTTAGATTAAGATGGCCCCCCCAAGCCCAGTCAGACCCCGCCCCCTGAATGCAGCAGTACAAATCAGATTTTAGGAGCGCTATTCTGACCTGTGTCAATAGCTTCTGTTTCATCCCAGTCTCTTTCTCTCTCTGTCCAAATGTCCTTCCTCCCTTCCGATGAAGCAGTGGTAATGTCATTATATGTCAATGGACCAGAAACCCTTGCCAGTCTGTAATCCTTAGTAACCTGCACGAGATCATAGAACAGTCAAGAATAAGAACGGATGGATGTCCACATTGACATATAATTGCAATAAGATGTCACACAGTGAATTACTAGGGATTATTGACTGGGTTGGACAGATATAGTGGCTCTTATTGCTGTGGGGTGACAGACCCATGCAAACGTCCCATTTCGGCAACTCCCTGTTTCTGCTCACACTTTAGTTTACGGATCCACGTCAAGCCTTTCTCATGTCACAAGCAGGGAGAGAGTGCTAGAACTCTCATCTGAGAGGGTTCTGAAGACATGTTGGTGTCATTTCAGAATTTGGAATGGATTAATCTCGTTAAAACTTAAGTGAGCTGGAAATTAGGTATAAAAAGTAATATGCGTATTATCAGCTTAGAAGGCACTTAGCAGGTGTAAGACTTGTAATAAGAAGAATAAATGAAAAGTGTTTTCTATGCTAGAAATCTTTTATGTGTTTCAGTGGATGCAACCCACTTAGTTTTCATTATTTATGGAACTTGATAAATTTGATTAAACAAATTTGAAACTGATACCCTTCTCCGAAATGTTATGTTTGCTTGTTACATATTGACATTATAAACATAGATAAATGAACTTATTCTGAAATAAGGCATGGCAAAAGGTATTAAAATCTCCCTTCGATTGTGCAATTCTTTGCGGTCTGTTCAAGGCTTTACAACAAAGATCTCATTACAAAATATGTGACTGGAGAAAAAACTGGAGCCTGATGCTTGTCAATGTCCAAAATGTGTTGTTCTAACATCTGTGCAAAAACACAGGAATTGCTTACTGCAAAAACAAACAAAAAACAAACATGCTGTTGGTTAGTTTGTTATGCTGACGGTGGCTTAATTATTTTTGATGTGATTAACATACACTGATGGATCTGTTAAAATTTGCAGTTTCCCAAAAAAAACAAATGATAATCCAAATAAACAAATATTATTTTTAGGAATTGAACTGTGAGCTGTGTAAGGTATGCATGCTATACAAAACCACATGAGTTTGGTTTCAGAGAAGAATGTAGGATATAGAGTGAGGGAGGGCCAAATTTGATTTCAATTAGAGCACAGTCTACAGCTGTGTGTACTGGAGCTCTACTAGAGCACAATCTAAAGCTGTGTGTACTGGAGCTCTACTAAATCGGGGCTGTGGTCTGCGGCTGGATCCTTAAAGTAGAGTGTGGCAGTGTCTTCCCCCTGCTGCCCTGTCCTCCGGGCTCTGTGCTCGGTCACCTCTTTGGGCTGCTCTTGCCCGCAGCGGTTGCTGTTCCACCACATCTCCAGCCCAGCCACCAGGCAAGCCAGCAGCAATCCAGCGGCCAGTATGCAGAACACCCCGGCGAAGCTGTGCAGCTTCAGGGACCTCCCGTCGGGCGTGGCGTTTGAGTGGCTGTTGAGGTCACAGCGGCCTGTGCGAGGCCACCACTTCTGCTTCAGGATGTCCAGGTCACCTTTCTCCTGCAGCTCCAGGATTCTGCAAGGAGGAACCACATACATACTCTGGGTGCAAGCTTCTGATTTTCCCTCTGCTTCCTTCAAAAAGGCTTTTGTGCTAAGCCTGAAGGCTTTTACACAAAGGAAATTAGGACCTGCGTTGCATAACCACCATGATATCTTGGCACTAAATTACAGAGGCAACTTAGACCTGCTGTATCTTCTGCAGATGAAAGAATTCATTTACAACCATTCCCACAGTCTAGTGTTTTAACTGTGATTTCTTGAATTAGTGTATGCCTGTTCAACAAATTAAACCCCTACACTAAACTTCCTTAAATGTCTGCTTTTGTGGGCCTTCCCAGACACAAATTAATTCAAAAATGAAACAGAATGAAGAACTGCTTAATTAAAAGACAAGGAGCCGTGGCGAGAACGAAAATACCATTATCAGAGCGCCACCCCTGTGGGTAAATGCTACCGCCACAGCAATTTCTCAGATGAAAAGAAGCAAATGGCGAGTGTGTAAGGTTAGGGACAGACAAGAGGGCGAGGGACGGAGGGAGGAAAATGGACGACAATGATGGGACAGGAGATGGATGATGATGATCAGGGGGGTTTTAGGGGGTGGTATGGCACGTTAGATGAATCCATCCCCGTAGGGGAGATGACATCCTGGTTTGGCAGGTTTTGTCCCCTGAGCAGCCTTCAAGCTGTCTATAAAGCACATTACCACCAGCTACTATATTAGCCCCAGAGGCCCCAGACCAATATTCATCCAGACTATCAGGACAAGAGATAAGAAGAACAGTGTTTAGTTCAGTCCAGTGGCAACAGGCATTATATGGAGGGATGGGCCTCATTGCTTAAGCTCTGAACCCACTGTGGCCTGCGGCCTCGCTTCATACTGATTGTGCATTATGAAGAGGCCCAACTAAGAGCACCTGACAACAGCAGAGAGAATTCAAGTGTAGACCCGCATTGACCTCTGATGATTAATCAAAGGTGTAGCCCTGTGGCCTCCCAGAGCCATAGATAAAGCCAGGTTTAAACACGTCGAGCTGCTTGAATCTAGTTCAGCTATGTAGAAGGATCAAAGTGCCTTCGCTTAGACCGGCATTTAAGGCACTAGAATGGTGGTTCATTCAGGTTGTGGGTTTGGACTCATTCCAAACAATGAAAACTTTTTTTTGTTTTACTGTGTTGATCAAAGGATTTTTTTTTTTTTAGTAAAAGATTGCGTTCGCCGATGCTTTGGAGCTGTAATAGCTGAGAAGAATCGATACAAGATGTGTGGGAATGCAATCAAGAACGAGGGATTTTGGGATTGGGACAAATCCTAGGCCAATAGGATAACACACTCCTAATTGGTTACGTGTGATTATGGAGAGATTTAGTCAATCAGCATCCCAAATATAGCGCCATCTGTGTTATCTTCGCAATGGGATCCATTTGAAATGGACATTTCAAAGAATAAAGACTAAGGATGAAATGTAATATTTAAAACATTGTGAAAATAAAAAGACATCATCAAATATTTAATAAAAATATTACTGCTAGACCTTTGATATTGAAGTAATTACCACTACCATGTATATCATATACATGTATTGCCATTCATAGATATAACAAAACAATAATGAATAATCAAAATGAAAAAACATATTTGAGTTGGCTACATCAATATTGAAATGTATAAATGTGTTTGATTAATCAATTGATTCTTCAACAATGTAATATACATATGCCATGAACATGAACATGGTTTAATTGGTAAATCCTGTAAGAATACAATATACTGTATCTGTTTGTAAATAAATTGGGTCAAACTATTACTGTACTATCACGGTTGGTCAGTCTTTACATACAGTACATAGCTTTTTCTATGTATTCCAAAGTGATAGTAACTCCAGCCTTATCCCTCAGCTTTTTATAGAAACAAGAGTCGGTATGCCGTGTTACTGTTTCAACTGCTCACTCCTGTTTTATAGATATGTTCTTATAATGATCCTCTATTTTCTTCAAATTAAACATCATGTAGCTCCTACAGTTTTAATTACGAGTAATTACAACTAAGGGCATTATGCAAATGAACTCTAACTGCTAGAAGTGTGCTATATGAATTAATATATTATTGCATAAGGAAACACCATGTACATTAATTTGTATAACAAATACAGGCAGCTCTGTATTAGAAGGGAATTAAAACCATGCTTTAAACCTTTGTGAACTTGCGTCTGAAAACTGTCCAACTCTTAACCCATATAAAGAAAATATTCACTAATGTTTTCACAACTTAATGAGTAGGCCTTTCATTTTCCAGGTCTAAGTCCTCCTAAAATGGCTGCATATAACAACTGAATGACCTCTTTGCCAATTATGACGCTCAATTCCCCCAGGCACCATCAACCATCAGTGATTATGTTTATGGCTTTTACAGAGCAGATGAAGTAATTAGGAATCAAAGTACTGTATGTGTGCGTTTAACCATATGTACTTAGACGTCAGATATTTCCTCAAGGTGATGACGGAAGGAGGTGAGGGACGAAAGGAGATGATACTGTAGAGTGACGTTATATCTACAGTATTATGCATATGTATTGGAATGAAACCAGGGACTGGTATGGATTTATCTAAACGCTTGTAAAGGCAGCAAGCTCCCTTTGGGGAGTAATACTTTTGCTTCTGCATGTCAGGTACATTACAATATAGATGGATAGACATTGTTGGTTTTGCTCACTTCTGGGAGAACAGGTCTCTGTATGGACTCCCGTGCTGCATGGCGATGCCGTATCCTTTGCTGCTCATGCCGTTTCCTGTGACGGTGATGGTGCAGTCATCGTCGGTGAGCGCAGCATATTCCACCACAGCCATGTCCCACAGGAAGGCATACGGGCCCTTCTTAGCCTGCAGAGGATAGACAATCAATGGATATCGATGCTAACTATAACCCAGCTAATAAAACACATGATCTGCATTCAGCCTACACACTAATGTTGCTTTCACTAACAGGACCTTAAAGAATCGACTGTGCTTTGCAATGAAGGTTCTAGAGAATATGGAGGACTAACTGTGCCATTTCAGAAAATATTTAACCTGTTCATTCCCAGGGTACCCGGTACCGGGACCTTTTCGCGCACGTCACATAGATTGGTTAATTACATATTGTAAACATGCGCGAAACCCGTCATATTATATACTGCTAGAACGGCAAGGATCTCATCTGTAAATTTATCCAAACTGTTTTTGCCAAAAGCAAATAATATACATACATGGATTGCATAAACTCACAACAACAAAATTGACTACCGCTATTATATAACAATACTATTTTTTATTTTATTATCATTTTTATTTTCAATGCAATTGGAATAGGTGGGTTGGATTTTTTGTTATATTAAGCTGCTTTGATTGGACTGGAGTGTACACCAGAACAATGTGCTTGGACTAGGGGTCCCGGTTCCGAAATGCACAAACATATTTCCTACCCAAACCTAATTTGCATAAATACATTTTTAAATGTATCCCAAGTCGCACTGAAATATTTAACTAGAATTTATCCAGAAGATTTACTTCTTCTATGTTTTTGGGTGTAAAATACAGAGTTCCTGTACAACGGGCTCAGTGCTGCCACCCCAAAACACACCATACCCTGACCTATTTCGGTGCGACTCGGGAAAACACATATTTTAACCACTTAAAAATACCGGAGATATCTACGAACATATTTACACATCTAAGTTGTAAGTAGAGAAGCATAAGATTATAAATATGCCTTTGTTGACAGGAAAAGTGTTAATTTAAAGGTCTGTCTGAATTCTCTTCCTCGTAAATCACGCTAAAGACGCAAAAGGTAGGTAATGACCCATTAACACGGAGTTAGGTTGTCACGCGAGTTGTCAGTCAAGTACAACGAGAATGAGATGCAGTGTTGTGATATCCAGAGGGGATTTAGGCTAATCTAAAAACAAACTAATAGGAGAAAATATTGAAGATGGCTGGTGGGTTACTTCTAAACTCATCATGGCAGTACCATGTCATTGCTTTAGAAAATGTTGAAATTATTAATAATTTCATAATAACAATGCTGTTGCTAATTGCACTAAATGCAAGAAGAGACATGCAAATGCAATAGGGGTGAGACACTGCTGTAAAATAATGCCATCCAACTTTGTAAAACAAACCCAATCCATTGTTTATAGGTTCCATTTCTAGGTTAATTCTCATTATAGACTGGCTGATAGTTTACTGACACTTTAAGTCAGAGACAGAAGGTATGGGATGTGTGTTTGGATCTTGCCTTCATGTATTTCCTTCCTAATAACAGTAGATTGATGAACCAACACACAGCTACAGAGGCACACATTGTGTCTGTTGACTAGCCAAGATGTGCCTGTTGTGTTGCTAAAAGGCTCACTTCCATGAGTTTCATACTATAATTAGTAGATGTTTTGCATTATAAAGACTAAATATGACAGGAATAACAGTGTTCTCCTCTAGGTTGTTCAATTGGCTGCTGGTAGCTGATTGAAAAAACACAGCAACATTAGAAAATTGACATGAAAATGTGAGAATGCTAATTAAAATGTGTACACTCGAAAAAATACACACGAAGACATATGGACATAACTTGTCAGCATACGGAAGGGGCACGCAGAGCGACTTTTTTACAGGCAGTTTATTAGATGAATCATGTGTATGTGATACAATGCCAGCACACATGAATTACAATTTTTTTAACTGACAGTCAAAGATAATTATGAATGTGTCTGTCTAATTGGTTTGACAATACGGTGAAACAGTGGAGGCTGGTGAAAAATAATTGAGGATGGGCTTAAATTAATACCGGGACTAAAGTAAATGGAATGGAGTTCCACACATTAACCCAGTTTGAGCATCCATGGAAATTGACCCTTTAGCTTGAGGGTGTACCAGAACCAGAAAATATTTGTCTACCATGGATGAAATCAGAGGAAAAATCAAAGGGGAGACAATGGGAATGGCCGACTGTCTGTACCTGCGTTTGTTCACATCAATGTCACAGCTGTTTTCACTGGCTAGAATGCTTTTTTGCCCAAGCTTCCATGAAAGTGTCTTGCTGTTGTCAAATGTTTTTTTAATAATATTAATTCCTAATTATTTTGATTAGCGCAGCAAAGATCTGTCAATTAATACCTGTAATTCCATAGGCTCTTGTCTCTTGTCTGTGTTGTTGCAGCTCGTGTGTATTGTTGCAGCCATTGATTCGGAAGGTGGTTGGCAAGTGCAAACCCCCATTGGAATGACTATGTATAACTCATGAAGATCTAAATACATTATTACGTTGATTGGCAGATGATAAGACCTATGAAGTCCATTAACACATGTACCTGCGTAGTTTTATTTCGGTAATTTGCTCGCAGCTCTTTCTGCTGTAGTTGACAGAAGAATGGGAGTCTGAATCTGAGTTGCCAGTTTGATCTCAAGTCGGCGCTGGATATATATATATATAGGTATATGTTTTCAACCATGAGATGTGACGAAGCAGATAGAGGTTTGAGCTTCCACTACTCATCGGGTGTAGTGAAAGTTTTTTGTGTTCTATAAATGCTGAATTTCAATGAACAAAAATGTTTTTGCTACAACTCCCTGAAAAAGCTTGAAAGATTTCTATTGGAGAAGCGCTCCATACTGAGCCATATTTGGTGGAACTAAATGAACAGAAGTGTTAATATTATAATTAGAAAAACAATATAGTCAACACACTGTGAAAATGTGTCTGGTTTCACCACATAAAACGGATTAAACCCATCCACTAGCATGACAGCATGAATCCATGCAGTGCTATCAATGTCAAATTAAAAGGGAAAGACTGCTCATTTGTGTTTAGAAACTATACATTAAAACAGTTTTCTTAAAATGTACAAGTGACCGAAGAATTTCAAACTACATCTATTGCCCGCCTGTATTGTACATCTGGCATCTCCTCATTGTTGGCATTTCTGGGTCCTGTTGTTGTTAACCTACTTTGCGGATGCCCTCCGAAGGGCTAGACACTGAGTAGTCATGGCCATTGTTCTTGCTGATAGTCCTCCACAGCTCTGCGTACGTGCTGTCTTGCTCCAGAGGGTTTGTGCCCTTGTTCTTGAAGTAGTCGTACACAGCTGAATCTCTCACAGTGCCATAGTACAAGTCCATCTGCCTGGAAAGGTCCTGGAATGTCCTGTTTAGACCGAAAGGGACAAACATATAGAAGCACATGAAGTTATGACAAGGACAGATTATTTTTGAAAGCAACGAGGTCAATTAATGTGTCTAGGATGAGAGGCATACTGTAAAAGGGGTAAATGTGTGACATCAGGGTTGTAACAATCCTAAATGTTTTGATATACAGTGCAGGAAATTGTTGAACAATAGGTTTCAATTAAGAAATAATGATCAGTATTAGGTTATTGATTGAATGTTAAAATAAAATAAAAATTCAAATGCTTCCTATGTCCGATTTGCTCTTTTTCAAAGTGCTTTGGATCCTCTATCCAAATGTACATTGAAAGGAAGGTGAGTATTATAATTGCTTTTCTAAGATTTCTCACATCCCTGTTACTTGCCTCTCTCAATACCAACTGGATAAGGTGTGGTGAGAGATTTGTGACCTTCTAATCCAATGGGTTCTGAGAAGGAGGTGAGAGAGGATGCAACGAATCAAGGAAATGCAATTGCCAAGGACAGAAGAAGCAAGCGTTTGACATCTATTACATTTAGCACTGTGTCTGAGTGAATCAGAGTAAGTGACTGAGTGAGTGACAGGCTGGCCAAGCTACCATAATACCCACAGCCTGTCCAGGAACAACACCTAGCCAATACCCTACAGAGTCTAAACAGACATGGCGATCTAAAAGGGCTTACTGGGTGCTGACATAGTAAGATTGCTTGGTTGTCTTGTAGAATTATTGCTAACACTGCTTTTCAAGTATCTGGTTAAAAAAAGTTGCATATTTCTTAAGACAGCCAGGAACCAACAACCTTTTGGTATTTTAATTTAATTGGTAGAAAAAATAAAGCACATCATCAATCACCTTTATTTTGTAAAGCCCATTAGCATTTGTCACCGAGTTCTCATACAATTACAGAGGATAAAACCTCAAATATTGCGGACTACAGGGGCTAGAAATTCCGTAGGAAGCCAGGAACCTAGTAGAAACCTCATAGTAGCAGGTTCTGGAGAATGGCCAGTCATCTTCTGGCAGTACCAGATGAGAGTATGGGAAAGACAAAGAGAAAGTATAGGACTTCATTATCTATTAAGGCCAAATTCTTTATAAATACATTCCAAAAAAGGTGTTAAAGCGGTAATCCGTCCACAGAAATGAAAATCATGAAATGTTTGTCAATTTGGTGAAAGTTTAGTTTCAATCAGTGGGTAAAATAAATATCCCTATAATCAAATTTCTAAGTGGTCTGTCATGAAATCATGAGGTTATGTCAGAGCTACAAAGTATATTTCTTGTATATTTTCTGGAGACATCACATTTTTACATTCCGTAACTATATAAAAAGCATTAGGATCATTTAACATGAATGGCAAAACTCGTGGAATATTTCAACAACACTATAAATGAATATCACAGAAAAGTAGTAAACATCAATAGATTGCACAAAATTACTCCATTATATGAAGTAGTTCAGTATTACTTAGTTATGTGGTTGTTTCTCACCTACTGTAGCTATTTTAAAATGGATGCACTATCTGCAATTTGCTCTGGATAAGAATTTCTGCTAACTAAAATGTAAATGTAATGTCTAAGTACAGTTACAGCTGTAGGCTATCAATGTTCTGCAAAATGAACAAGCCACAAGCTGTTACTAATAGAACTAGGATTATCTGGATCTACTTTATGTCAGAACTACAACAAAAAGTAGTGAATATGGCATTGATGTCTTAATTAAACCATTGTGGGTTGTGGGAATGTAGAATCAAGCGCCATTCTGTCATGCCATTGTTCCTGTAATGTTTTAACTGTTATCTAAAGAAACAAAATTTCCTGAAAATGAAAGAAACAAAATTTCCTGAAAATGTTCCTGCAACATGTATCAACAAGTACCAAAACAGAGACAGGAAGCTCTACTGTATCTTTTTAGAGAAACTACATGTCATTTTTAGTGTTGGACTGCAGTGTCCATGGAAAGTGGACTTGAACATTTTTCTTTAAAAAAAACAACATACAAAATATATTGGCATTAAAATTATGTGAGTATAATATGTTAATTATAAAAACCCTTTTTCAAATACGGTAGGCTTTGTATCCACCCATGAATGTTATTAAAATATATCAATGTTCCAAATTTAGATCTTAATGTATTCACACTGTATGAATGGCAAATTATTATTGGTGACTTTGTTGTCAACTACAAGAAAATACATAGTACAGTAAGTTATAAAAAGACCCATAAATGTTAGATGTATACTCAGACATAAAAGCAGTTCTATAGCAGCTCTTTGCCCATACAAAGTATCACTCGCTGATCTGCTTCATAATAAATAAATAGTCAAGGGGATATAATTATAAGCTTATAAATCTGCACACAATCAATAGTGCAAAGGAACTGATTATATTTTCATATGCACTGTTGATATAGTGACAATAAACACAGCATTTGTTAGGTATATCATAACTGATATTGGACAGTGTATTTTACAGTGTGTAGGATGGAGACAGGGGCCCTGTTAAGCTTGCCTGTCAGATTAATATTAAACTTCAATCATATTTTGGAAATAATACATGCCTTAGGGCTGGCAGCATAATGCCTCTACAACAAGTACAGGCTTCATTCGTTTGGCTGGAGGACAAGTATCAATCTGTATTAAACGCTGAGGTACTGTTGATTTACAGAATGCCCCATCTAATCTCTCTGGTGTCCTGTTGAATCCTACGATGATGACCTAGGATGACTGGAGTCCTTGAAACACAATGCAGAACTATTCGGATTAACAACGATCTTGTCCAATGGCCGTCCTTGTATCAGGCCCCAGGACTACTCACAGGACTTCAATGTGTATTGATAAACATCTTGGTATAATTGGACATGCCATCTTGGACTGTACAATCAGCACAGCCAGATAAAGAATGGTCACCCCACTGATTCTGGATCCCCTCTAGGTTTCTTCCTGGGAAGCAAATTACTAGGGAGTTTTTCCTAGCCACTCTGCATCACTTGTTGTTGCTTGCTCTTTGGGGTTTTAGGCCGGGTATCTGTCAAAGCACTTCGCAACAACTGCTGATGTAAAAAGGGCTTTATTAAATAAATGTGATTGATTGAAATAGGTTAATCTGAGCCAACATTTTAAGGGTTCCAGTGAAGTATGTTAGATGTGTTAGATTTGGCTGCACATACAGATCTAATTTGGGGACTGAGTGAATTTATGATTCAAAATGAAATATGTTTACTGGCTGTTCTAATTCAATCTGATTAAAACTAATAGCACCTGTCAGGTAGTCTGGTGATATATGCTCTTTAGCTTTGGCTGTCTAGCTCAGCTGGCTTGTGTACTGAATATGAATAGTTGGGTCTTTTAGTATTCATAAACACATGAATGTATATACTCTTACACTCCTGTTAAAACACAGACCTCAAAGTGCACCATAAACAAGTAAAAAAAGTCACATCACAACTTTCCTCTGTCACTCAGACCTGTGTACATTGGGTGTTTGATATAAGTCTGGGTCATTTGATACACAGTGAAAAGTATAGAAAAACAGCAATGTGATAATAGCTTTAGCCTACTCAGTTGTTTGTGACAATGACATAGTGTTACAAAAGGATAATAACCTTGTGGATCACAGAAGAATCCCAATTTAGTCTGCTCTCATTTGGCCACATCAATACAACCTTTTATGCTACAGTATGGTCAATGTGTGTGCTTTTTGAATTGAGGGTGGTGGATAATAGCAGCATGATGGCTGCTTGGAAAAAGGCAATAGGACCTAGGATGTAGTGTGTGGAATACAAAACAAATGGGTGATGCTCGGGATGTCCATGTAAAGTGGCCTAGAGCACAACAATTTGAAGTTCATAGAAACACATCTCGTGTTGTCAAAATAAATTGTCAATTTTTGGGGGGGGGGAAATTTATCTTCACATTATATATATAAAATACATACAGTATATTTGTAAAATGAGATTGCACTGTTTTGTATTAACATTTGTATACTGTACTTTAAAAACTTTTTTGTGTACATGCTCACACTTTCATGTTTATTAAACAACGTTATAACAATTCAATTCGATTTAGTTTCAATATTTCAGTGATAGACATACATGGTCACACAATGGATGGGTTTTGTTAATATTGTAATATGACTTTGAAGCAAGGGCGTAGGCAATATGGTCCCAATAATAGGAACAATTTGTGAAAAATATATGGTGTCCCCCCCCCCCAATATCAAACTTGTTCATTGTGTCATTATTTTTCATGTGAGCAATATGTGGGGTAGAGCGGAACAGTTGAAAAAGGTTTGGAGTGGTGGAGTGGAGCGCAACAACTGCTCAGTTAGCGGGGAGCAGGATTTCCAAACAATCAATTCCGCTCACATACTCTGTACCACATCATCCACTTGGTTCTTCGTTCCACAGCAAGATGAATATTTAGAATGCAAACAGGTGGTGGGTGCGCCAGATACAGGCGGTGGGTCAACTTAACCACTGGCTCATCTTACCCCACTCTCCCCTACTGCTTTCAAAACTCATGCCAGTTTGACAAATCAGCTCGACACCACCAAAACTAAGCTTTAAACCTGTGAGCTAAGGTGAACTAAACACGTCATAAGGACAGGTGAAAACCGGTAACTGTCAAACTGTGAAAAAATATTTTTGTATTGCAGCTTGCTTGCTGTTGCTATCTCTTTGATACTTTTTGTGTAAAACATTGCATTGAAATTGTTATACGGTGAAAGTATTATCACAAATTGGAATTGGCGGTAACAGCTGGATTGTTCATTTCCTGTTTTGTTGCAATTGTTAAATGTTTGTTTTGTTATGATTATGGCTGTTATGTTCTAGCTCCAGTAGCAGGGGGACTTGACAACCCACTGCTCAAGGACCACCCAGAGGCCAGCCAAAGAGGTATAGGGTTGTACATACGAGCAACTGATTGGACAATATAAATGGGCAATATTACTAATACAAAACTCACTATAAAATACAGATTATGACACAAGCACTAACAAGCCTAACAACCCTCACCCATGCCAAGCGCTCACTCACCACACAATTAGTGATAGACCATTTCGATGTTTTCCACACTCCCTGCATCGGATCAACGTAGCGAAATGAGTTCCAAAAACACTTCTGGTCACATGACAAAGTGTGTCGAAACACCTTGTCATGTGATATTGAATGATACCTGTGTCGCACTTGTCAAAAGACACTGATGTATTGGGTATAAAATGAGGCATCAAAAACAAACATTTAGAATGTGTGAAACCTTGGCTGAGAGATTTGTGAGAGTATTGAGAATTTGAGCCATCAGATATAAGATGGACCAATGACAACAGAGGTTTAGTATTATTATTGGATATACACTCACCTAAAGGATTATTAGGAACACCCGTTCAATTTCTCCTTATTGCAATTATCTACTCAACCAATCACATGGCAGTTGCTTCAATGCATTTAGGGGTGTGGTCCTGGTCAAGACAGTCTCCTGACCTCCAAAGGGAATGTCAGAATGGTAAAGAAAGGTGATTTAAGCAATTTTGAGTAAGGCGTGGTTGTTAGTGCCAGACGGGCCAGTCTGAGTATTTCACAATCTGCTCAGTTACTGCAATTTTCACGCACAGCCATTTCTAGGTAATACAAAGAATGGTGTAAAAAGGGAAACACATCCAGTATGCGGCAGTCCTGTGGGCGAAAATGCCTTGTTGATGCTAGAGGTCAGAGGAGAATGGGCCGACTGCTTCAAGCTGATAGAAGGGCAACTTTGACTGAAATAACCACTCGTTACAACCGAGGTATGCAGCAAAGCATTTGTGAAGCCACAAA
>JACXGM010000175.1:33832-89442 GCA_016801145.1 Umbra pygmaea
TACAAATAGGAAAAAGAGGCTACAATTTGCAAGAGCACACCAAAATTGGACAGTTGAAGACTGGAAAAATGTTGCCTGGTCTGATGAGTCTCGATTTCTGTTGAGACATTCAGATGGTAGAGTCAGAATTTGGCGTAAACAGAATGAGAACATGGATCCATCATGCCTTGTTACCACTGTGCAGGCTGGTGGTGGTGGTTTAATGGTTTGGGGGATGTTTTCTTGGCACACTTTAGGCCCCTTACTGTCAATTGGGCATCGTTTAAATGCCACGGCCTACCTGAGCATTGTTTCTGATCATGTCCATCTCTTTATGGCCATCATGTACCCATCCTCTGATGGCTACTTCCAGCAGGATAATGCACCATGTCACAAAGCTCGAATCATTTCAAATTGGTTTCTTGAACATGACAATGAGTTCACTGTACTAAAATGGCCCCCACAGTCACCAGATCTCAACCCAATAGAGCATCTTTGGGATGTGGTGGAACGGGAGCTTCGTGCCTTGGATGCGGATCCCACAAATCTCCATCAACTGCAAGATGCTATACTATCAATATGGGCCAACATTTCTAAAGAATGCTTTCAGCACCTTGTTGAATCAATGCCACGTAGAATCAAGGCAGTTCTGAAGGCGAAAGGGGGTCAAACACAGTATTAGTATGGTGTTCCGAATAATCCTTTAGGTGAGTGTATATTTATATCTTTGACATTCTGTATAAATCCTTTACACACACACACACACACACACATCGTCAACTGCTTATCCCAGCTAGGGGTTGTGGGCCTTTATACAATTAAAAAAGTATATATTTGTTATTGCCAGGGAGACCAAGGGAGCATTGGTGATGATGACAGCCTGTGGTTACTCCTGGACAACAGAGTCAGTGACACCAGGAGAATACAGAGTGCTACTGCCTATGCTATGGTTGAATTTCAACGGTACCTAGCAGATGCAAACTTGGCAAGACCCAGTAGTGTACTGGGCCAAAATGCAGGGGTCTTCCCTCACCTACTGTATACAAACTTTCAATGGTCCATTTAGCCATACCTGCAACCTCTGCTAGAGAATATTTTCAAAGGCTCTTTGTCCAACAATTGCATCATTATGTGTACCAACAACACAAAAGCAATGATTACAAATCCACTCACTGAAACGTAGCTATTTCCAAAAGCACAATAGCAATTTCACACTTTAGGAAAACTTTTGAGACAAACATTTTGCCCAAAGAGTTTGATTCCCAGGGTCATCAGAGAAGTTCACAAGTTTGATGTTTTGGAAACACTCCAAATCAAGAAGATTGTATGACATTATGTTAGGAAAGAGTTCATTGTCTCAAACAGTTCTTATTCATTCAATAACCCACAGTGTTGAAAAATTACAATTATCAACTCGTTTCAAAACTATGCAATTTGTGATGAAGGACGTGAATCTTTCAGTCCGGCCACAGAAGTGTCTGTCTAACCATGGTGGATTTAACCATAATCGAAGATGCCAACAGATGTCACTGTCGAGTAAAGGTTTTGAGCGTTTAAAATGCCTCAACTCAAATGTTTCAATTGTCTCTGTGTTTTGGAAAGACTCGTTTTGCTCATCACTACACACAATTATTAACCCACTAACTATCAGAAAGGGGCAGCCTAACCACACAGAGTAGCCCCTTACACAACCAGAGAGAGCTTACTCATTAAGCCAAAACAACCAGAGTCAAAAACCTCACACATAGGCAGGCTAACCAGAGAGAGAAAAACTATAAAATTGGCACATGTTATGCTGTAGAAGGGCATGATGGGATAGTTGTTGATGAATGGAACCAGGTGAACCAGATTATGGAAGGGAGGAGCCAGTGATAAGTGATGATTGGACTGATCTGCGCCACCTGTGTGGAATTGAACAAACACACAGAACACAGAATAGGGCACACAAAAACAAGGATACACTTATAGCGGGGGATGTAACAGTGGCATACAGGAATTTTATCCTTAATGAGCAGCTTATTCTTTAATATTATTCTATGTTGTGTCAGAGTGCTTGTCTGCTATATTTCCATTGCTGGTGTCTTTCAGCATGATTTTGGAATCAATAGTTAGGACTATGTTTGGTTCCACAATTGTGTATTTGACAGTTGTCTTTTGAAAATCATGTAAGAGGAAGTGGGAGCCTGTCTGGAGGAAGCCCAGGGCCCCCGTCTGGAGCCAGGCAAAGACAGCGGGCTCGTCAGCAAGCGTCTCATGGCCGGGTTTGCCATGGAGCCCGGCCGGGCACAGCCCGAAAGAGTCATGTCGCATCTCTCTCCATCCTGTGGCCCCACCGCGGGGGTCAGGTGCGCTGTCAAACGGGTGGCGATGGACCAGGCCCGGGCTGCAGAGGCTGGCTCTGGGGATGTGGAACGTCACCTCTCTGTGGGGGAAGGAGCCGGGACCTGTATGGGAGGTGGAGCTCTACCGGTTGGATCTGGTGGGGCTTACTTCTATGCACAGCCTCGGTTCTGGAATCGTACTCCTGGATAGGGGTTGGAACCTATACTTTTCTGGAGTTTCCCAGGGTAAGAGGTGCCTGGGCGGGTGCGGGGATACTCACAAACACTCAGTTGAGCATCGCTGCGTTGGAGTTTACCCCAGTGGACAAAAAACTCTGAGCATTGTTTGTGCATTTGCACTGAACAACGTTTCGGAGTATTCAGCCTTCTTGGAGACCCTGAATGGAGTCACCTTGAGAGGTGATTGGAAGGAACGGCCTCCCTGATCTAAACCCAAGTGGTTGCTTGTTGTAAGACTTCTGTGCTAGTCATGGATTGTCTATAATGAACACTATGTTCAAACATAAGGATGCTCATAAGTGTACGACACGTAGTAACAGAGGACCCTAGGCTGAAGTTCAATGTTAAATTTTTTTGGACTCTCGGGTGAAGAGAAGGGCGGAGCTGTCAACTGATCACCATCTAATGGGGGAAGACTGGACAGACCTGGAAAAGCCCAAAAGTGTAGTGCGGGTGAACAGGGAACACCTGGAAGAGGCTCCTGTCCAAGAGATCTTCAACACACAGCTCCGGCGCGGCATTGAACCAGAGTGGGCAATGTTCAAGCTTCCATTGCTGAACCTGCGGTGGCAGGCTGTCGTCTCAAGGTTTTATGTGCCTCAAGGGTGGTGGACACTGGTGGTCAGGTGGACACTGGTGGTCAGGGAACCTTTCCAACTGAAGAAGGAGTCCGTCAGGGATATGTTATCCCAGGGGTCCCCGCAGGCGGCTGAAGGGTACCGATGGGCCTGAAGGGCTGCAGCCTCTACCGTGTCGGAGGAAAAGCAGCGAGTTTGGGATAAGTTTGGAGAGGCTGTGGAGAAGGACTTTTGGTCATCCCCAAGGTGCTTCTGGAAAACCACCAGAAGGGGGAAACAGGGAACCATTCAAGCTAGTAAGGATGGGACACTGTTGACCTCAAATGGGGGGGGATGCTGATGATATTCGTCCAGAAATGCTGAAAGCTTTGGGTGGGGAGGGGCTGTCTTGGCTGACACTTCTTTTCAACATTGCGTGGGAGTCTGGCACAGTGCCAAAGGAGTGGCAGACTGGGGTGGGAGACCGGAGATTGTGTGCCAAAAAAATAGTGGTATCTCACTTCTCAGCTTCCCTGGTAAAGTCTACTCCAAGGTGCTGGAAAGGAACCTGGCCGATAGTTGAACCTCAGATTGAAGAGGAACAATGCAAATTTCCTCCTGGCCGTGGAACATAGGACCAGGTCTTTACTCTTGCAATTATCTTGGAGGGGGACTGGGAGTATGCCCATCCAGTCTGTATGTGTTTTGTAGATCTGAAGAAGGCATATAACAGGTATAATGTGGGAGGTGCTGTGGGAGGTGCTGCGGGTTATGGGGTGAGGGGGTCTCTGCTCAGGGCCATCCAATCTTTGTATGCTCAAAGTGAGAGCTGTGTCCGGGTTCTCGGCATTAAGTCGGATTTGTTCCCGTTGGGGGTTGGCCTCCACCAGGGTTGTGCTTTGTCACCAATCTTGTTAGTGATATTCATGGACAGGATATTGAGGCGTTATCATGGTGGGGACGGGTTGCAGTTCAGTGGGCTGAGGATCTCATCACTGCTTTTTGCAGATGACATGAACCTGATGGAATCATCGGTCAGTGACCTTCTGCACTCATTGGATCGGTTCGCAGCCAAGTGTGAAGCGGCTAAGATGAGGAAGGTGACTGGCATTTCCCTTAGGGATAGGATGAGAAGCTCAGTCATCCGAAAGGAACTCTGAGTAGAGCCACTGCTCCTTCGCGTAGAAAGGAGCCAGTTGATAAGGTTCGGGCACCTTGTAAGGATGCCCCCTGGGCGCCTCCCAAGGGAGGCGTTCCAGGCACGTCCAACTGGGAGGAGGACTCGGGGAAGACCAAGGACTAGATGGAGAGATTACATCTCCAACCATGGATCCCCCAGTCAGAGCTGGTTAATGTGGCCAGGGAAAGGGAAGTGTGGGGTCCCCTTCTAGAGATGCTGCCCCCGTGACCTGACCCCAGATAAGCGGTTGAAGATGAGATGAGAGAGATGTATTTTGGAAGCGATTCTCTGAAATATGCAGGCCTATTGCTTATCTGCTTTATGTTGGTGTATAAATTATAGAGCAGTCTAAACAATGCAATTTTTCCTGTCTTGGTTCCCTGGTGATTTACATGCAATGCTAGAGTTTATGCGTCTCTGTTGTGTCGATGTGTGGTCTCTGCATGAGCTACAGCCTGAAGCACAGTTCAGCCATGTTTGATTTGGTCATCAAAAGCATTGCCTCTTTTGCACTAGAATGGTCCCAAGTGATTCTCTGTTTCCGATATTTTCTTGATTTTAGATTTTGACATAACACGTTGGATTTGTTTTTCTTCAACTAGAGGCCAATTTTTTACATTTCAAACCTGAAGACAAGACTGAGCATGGACCAGTTCTAAATGATTTCCCTGTTTGCTGTAAGTCTTTCAGTAGACGAAACACATAAAATGAGGAACATGAAATTAGGGCTTGAATTTCATAGGAGCACAACCATGCGTAAAAGGGAAATGCACCTTCACTGATAAAAGGTAAACACATCAGAAAACTGTAGTCCAACTGCCTCAGGGTATTCATGGATGGCAAACTGTCTTGGGATCAGTACCCTGGCACCATTTTCATCATAAGAAACAATTATTCATATTAAAACTGCATTTTGCCAATATTGAACAAATGGTTATATAAATCATTCATTCAGTGCATTCTGTCTATTGCCAGATCTGCTGGTTTAAAAATACAATGATTGCACAGAATAAACAAAAGGGCAACATAGTCAGTACTTTAAGAAATGCCATAGCAAGTACTGTGACCTCTCCGACCTACATGTCCTGCTGAAGAATACCAAGGCGTTTAACATTTCCACACAAAAGTCCTAATCTTCTACACATACAACATTATTAACAAACAAGCCCTGGCTTCCTGCTCTCCTGTAAAAAAAGAATCACACATACGGCCAAAATAAGCCTATAACTTTTTAAAGAATACTTATTTGGAGTAATTGTGCTAGGGCACATGACTACATGTTACCCACTTTACTGCATATCTGAAATAATGCAACCTACTTCCTAGTTAATACCCCCCAAACTTTAATACCACTGTTATAGATTGATGTCATATATGATTTCCTCCATATGTGATGTGACTGCTGCAAAATGGACCTTCTTAAACTGAAAGGCCAGATTTATAAGGATGACTACCTTGTCACACTCAATACACCAGTAACCAGTTTGCCAGTTAGTAAGTTAATTTTCCATGGCCTGTTTTCTGTATATTAATTAAAAGAATAAAAATAATCCAAAGACCCAAGAAACATTAGGCTTTACATTTATTTAACCTGGTTATTATTTATGTTTATGTCCAGCCATTAAACTCTATCTAGCCTCACACCAAAGAGTAAGGCTTTTTAATTTACAGTAATCCTAGCTACAAATAGAATACATAACAGTTTGACATAAACAGTGGCATTCATGAGTTTTTCTTTACAAAACAAGGTCTGACAAAGCAAAACAAATGTTATTGTAATGCCCAGCCCAGAGTGAGCTGGCGTTAACATGAACGGAGAATTATAATCATTAATTATGTCATTCATTTTCATGTATTCTGTATTCTTTCTTAGTAGCCATTGCATTGGAGTCTTTAGTTGTCATTTGTGTTAAAAATGTTGTACTGTCCCTTTAAGGAATGTGACACCTCTCTCTAGTTTGGGCATTTGCTAAAATAGGGTTTAGGTTAGGTTAGGCTGGTACCTTGTAGATCTGTTGATTAATGATTATGTTCAGCCGTGTTCGATTAATTAGTTAAGATTCCTGTATATAAGTGCTGCCAAACTAGTGAGAGGTGTCAGTCATTCATTATCTGTTCTTCGTGGGTGTGAAGGCTAACCAGGAACTACTCTTACATGTAAGTTGTGAAAAGCGAGTCACTGTAGTTTGGAAGTCTACGCGTACACTCTTTACTTATAATTTAGATATCAGCATCTCATGCCGCTGTGAGAGCATGATAATATATATGGTATCGTGGTGCACTCACTTTCCTTGTTCACCTACAACTGTACTAGATTGTGAAAAGAGTGTGGTATGTGCTTGAGTTAATGTGTACATCTACATATATTTGTTTTCAGTGTTTATGCCACTGCAAGAGCATATAAAGCTACAGTATATATGTACACTTGTTGTGTCCCTCGCTTCAGCTGTACCCTGCTACGTCATTACTTATGTATGTCTCCGGACCTGTCTAAAGTAAACAAACACCATTTTTTCATCTACCTGCCTGGGTCTCCCTACTTCATCTACACCCAGGGCCGTCGCTAGTGGGGTGAAAGGTGGTGACAATTATAGGGGCCCCCAGTGCACAGGGGGCCCCAAAAAATCCAGCAGTTATACAATATAGGCTCCTGTTATGTGAATAATTATAATATTTATATTAGATCTATGCCTGAGATTTCAATGAAAACCACAGAAACATGAAATTTGATTAAAGTTATATCTGCTCCTCTCCCCTTCCGAAAATGGTTTAGTCAGATCCGAAGTATAATAATTTAGTTGTATAATTATTCAGTTAGTGACAAACATTAGATGGACCCAATGAAGTTGTAAGTCCCACCCCAACTCGTGAACAGAACCAATCAAGAGTTGAGCCGGCAGCTGAAGTTAAGGATGAACTTGGTGGGAGAGCAAAATACTGACTGATTGAAAATGTCAGGGAAAGGAAAACATGAATCAGGGGCGCCATGGAAAGAAGGACAGGGAGCCCAGGACAGTTGCTGTATCCCAGTCGATCAAGACGTTCTTTAAAACAGGTCAGTGTATTGTAATTTATGTCGCTGCCCGAATAGGAAAACTCCCGTCTACACTTTTCATTACCAACGCGCAGCGCCATCAACCAAATGATTACGTGGTCAAAATCCTGTCTCTTACTATGCTATTGTGAATAGAGTTGATATATAAAACACACAGCAAAAATTAACACGAGTCACGACGCATGTCAAGGATTATGCACCTGACAGATGTTGATGCATTTTATTAGTCAAGAAAACACACATACAGCAAACTGCTCTAGATGGATACATTTATTAGCGTTATATAAAGATATATAACACAGTTCCATATATCGTCTTTATTAAAAAAAATAAGACAATGAGTTGCATTATATTTATTTATTTACAATTGACTGCATTCTTGTGAATTTCTGAATGTTTACTTTTTGAATTAGGAGTTATCACAGACTTTTGGGGAAACTATTATATTGCTGGTCTTTAGGTTTTATTATTTAACAATGTTTTTTGTTAGTTTTCATTAGTTGTAATATCTATATACAGTCGTATGCAAAAGTTTAGGCACCCCTGACAATTTCCATGATTTCCATTCATAAATAATTGGGTGTTTGGATCAACAATTTCATTTTGATCTATCAATAACTAAAGTAAACAGTAATATTTTGGTAGTGAAAGAAGAGTTATTGGATGAACAGAAAATGTGTAAATTAGAATTAAATTAGATAGGTGCAGAAATTTGGGCACCCCAAAAGAAATATATCAATAATTAGTTTAGCCTACTTTACAAGGAATAACAGCCTCTAGATGCTTCCTATAGCCTGTAATAAGTGTCTGGATTCTGGATGAAGGAGTTTTGGATCATTCCTCTTTGCAAAACATCTCTAGTTCAGTTAGATTTGATGGTTGCCGAGCATGGAAAGCCCAATTCAAATCACCCCATAGATTTTCAATGATATTCAGGTCTGCAGACTGGGATGGCCATTCAAGAACATTGTACTTGTTCCTCTGCATAAATGGCAGAGTAGATTTTGAGCAGTGTTTTGGGTCATTGTCATGTTGAAATATCCAGCCTCGGCGTAACTCCAACTTTGTGACTGATTCCTCATTATTCTCAAGTATCTGCTGATATTCAGTGGAATCCATGCAACCCTCAACTTTAACAAGATTCCCAGTACCGGCACTGGCCACACAGCCCCACAGCATGATGGAACCTCCACCAAATTGTACTGTGGGTAGAAAGTGGTTGTCTTGGAATGCTCTGTTCTTTTGCTGCATTGCATAATGCTCCTTGTTATGACCAAATAACTCCATCTTTGTTTCATCAGTCCACAGCATCTTCTACCAAAATTAAGCTGGCTTGTCCAAATGTGCTTTTGCATACCTCAAGCAACTCTGTTTGTGGTGTATGTGCAGAAAAGGCTTCTCACCATCCTTTGCCTCCAATATTTTACTTGACCTGCCATTTCTGGCCTTAAATGAACTGTGCCAGTTCTCTTCCATTTCCTAACTATGTTAATATGTTGTGCAGTATATGATGAGGGTGGTAGAGGCCCACATCAATATTTTTTCAGGGGGCCCCGAATCCTCTAGCTACGGCCCTGTCTACACCACAAAACCGTGACAGATATAAAAATGAATTTAAATAAAATATATACACATGGGAAATTAATGTCTGCCTAGTGAGTTACATTGCATAATGTTGGCAGAAACTATTTGACCATTTTACAAAATTATGGACAATGTATCCTGGAATTTCCTAAAATATATTTTGAACATCATTTCTTATACTTTAATTCCACTGTTGTAACGTGTGAATGTCAAAGAGCAAATGTGCCTGTTCATAAGAGCTTTCTACATGCATACATTTATTGTTATTAGCTCAAACAATTCTGACTTTACAAATGCTTTTATAAAAAAGCTTAGTCCTGGCCCTAACCTTAGCCATCTTTAGGATAGACCCTTGTCTCAGACACAGCTCTAGCTCAGTTATTGTTAATAACATAAATTAAAGCCAGACTCCAAAGTGCAAGTTGTCAATCAGCTGGGGTCATGTAGGGTCAACCGACAGAGAGCGAGGATCTATCTTTGAAACATTGTTCTCATGACAACAGCTGTCTGTGAACCACATTTCACTCGCCTTTACATTACTAAAAATTGACCTGCTTATTTTTCACAAGAGGAATAAATGTATTTCTGTAACTGTGCAGTAGGCATTGTGGAAACAACAGATGGCTGGCTCCACAAACTCATAATAATGTTGGATAGATACAAATTTATAAATCTTAGTTAGCTAAGTTTGGTGGAGAATATACTTGTTTTTATATGCGCTGCAATGGTTAGCCCTGTTTTATATGTAGCTACATGTAAGACTGGCTTGATTAATGCCCTAGTGAATATAATTAGCATCATGCTATCATTTGTGACTTGGTCAAACTTCCTAAGTACAGGTCACTGATGCCCAAAACACCCAAGCTTGTTGAAAAATGTCACAAACATGACTTGCTGATTAAAAAACTCAAACATTATGTTCATTGTTTACATATTTTCTATTTTCATATTTGGTTAATGTCCACCTGTGTGGGCAGTTGAATACTACTCAGCATGTGAGAAAGATTTGATCTATGGCTAATACCCCTACATCACATGCAAGAAGTCAACAAACCTGATCAGTTAAAAGTGAAAAATCTGCCAGTATTTTTAGAATGGGGTTAAACAACACTGAATATGTAAAATTGAGATGTCATATTTGTAATTGGAGAGATAAAATCCAAAATTGAAAAAGTTATATAATTATATATTCATACTTAGTCTGGCTTTAATAGTAGATGACTCCAACAAAACAAGCCAGAAGTATCTAACTGAAAAACTAGGGATAGCTGTCCCTATATAGGGTCAGTGTAATATTTTCCAACATTAAAGGGATTCAACGTCAAAATATTTCCCACTTGATTATGGGATTCATTGAGTAATTTTCTGATTTAGACTGCTCTCAGTATGTGTCCTGAATAGTTTTGACATGATGCTAGTAATAAAGAACATTCTCACTCAAGCTCCCTTGTAAGATAAGTACAAATATATATAACCTGTGTAAAGTATTTTATAATATGTGGCTGAGAAGTAGGTTACATCATAAACATCATATGTTTAGTAACTGAAAAATGTAAATGACCTTTAGCAAGGAAAGGTTAATAAAACATAAAATGTGATCAGAATACGCATATAAACATCCAGTTCCAGTGAGTAAATGCCAGATCTGTTACCACTTTTTCTATAATGGTAAACAAAGAAAATACAATTATACACTTACACAGAGCCGGTCCTGACCTCCCGGGGGCCCTAAGCAAAAATCTACTAAGGGGCCCTCCTTTCTGACCCATGAGCCATGTCAACCGTTTGCCATTGCCACACAGTCACACCTGACATGACACCCCAGTGCTCCTAGTCCTACCACAATCCTCCCTCCATCAAAAAAGGTTTAGCTCCATCTTTCGATATAAGAATTAGTAGACCTATTAGTATAAACAAACAATTTTTATTAAATAGATCATGTTCTATATAATCTTAAGATAAGTGAATATTAACATTAACATTAATGTCAACTTATAGAAAATATATATGGTCAAATAGCTAAGATGCACTATGTAAATTTCCATTAATCTCCTCAGGAATTTCATGTTGATTTTATAGTTATTCTTTCTTAGATATGTTTTTATTAAACGTGGAAAAAAACAGGAACAATACAACTAATTTATGAAAAAAAAAACATTATTATTTTGTCCATAATATGCATTTGGTTGCTAGTTATAGTGAAACAACAAATTTGTAATTCTAAAACCGTCTATACAGTTATTTGTATTACTTAATTGATGTTTTCAAAACTTGGATAAATATGCAAGTTCCTAAAGTTTACTAGTCCTGAAATAAAACGTTTTTGTATTTTTGATAGTTTTCAAAGATTATTACAAAGATCGAGCTCCTGTGAGGTCAATTTCAGAAGGATAGTTGGTGAACGTAATCATCCCATGCATTATCTGACTAAAGGGTCCATGTTGGATTTGCAGTGTGAAAATAATTGGCGGCTGGGCGACATATGGTTGGATGAACCATGTGTGCACCCCTCGCCCTCCCACAGATCTATCCAAGGAGTTGCGGAGCTGCTGACAAGGCAGGGTTAGAGGGAATTGGGAAGGGAGAAAAATCTGGAAAAATCACACATAATAAATAAATAAAATAACTAAGTTGCATAGAAACATTTGCCTTATAAAATGTTATTTTGTGAAATAATGTTATATAAACCTATAATGTTATATAAACCTAGATAAGACATGAGATGAATCATTTCTAATAAAATAATTAATATATTTGGCAACATAGACACTACATTTCTTCCTAAATTACTGGATCACATTTGGGCTGCATGTTTACTGAAAATGAACAGATAAGCTTGGGCCAATAGCCATATTACTCTCTATAAAACAGTTTTACCCCATAGAGTTCAGATGTAGCCATAGCAGAACTATCATATTGTATAGCAAAATGGAAATTAGGTTTCAGGTAGGAAGGACTACCTATTCGGTAGTTATAATCATACTTCAGTTACAGTAAGCGCATACTGTCTATCTTCTGCATTGGTTTTTGACACGCGTTGTGCGCTTATGCATAATTTTTTTTAGGCATTGAATTTATCTACAGCAAGATGTCCGAATGCATAGAGTAGCTACAACCAATAATAACGGGCAATAATAATACTGCTGTCGAATATATGCTGAATATCTTATCAAATGTTGTAGGCAGAATTGACACAAACAAATGCACCAGGGCTCAGCGCACGTCTCTTTTTAGACAAATAACGTCATCGAGTAACGAAGGTGTTGGGCAAAATGTAATGAAGTAAAAGTGTCATTTGTGTTCAATATGTAGTGATGTACCTGTGCAAAATACTTTAATACATTAATTAAATATTACTACTTTGTTGTTTTACACCTTTGCTGCCCAGCTACGTTTGCAAGACAGACCGATTAGAACGACATGCACTGCAAGATGGCATATCTGTTACACATGAGGTGGGGTTTTCATGTATTGTCTTTGTGATTCCTCTGTCTGTGTTGTTCTGCCTCCCTCTTGTGTCTAGTTCTGGTATAGGGTGACGTCATTGTTTAGGCACAGATGGATTTAGTTAGTAATTAGTGTGTTTTAGTATTCAGCCTGGGTGTTCTCCCCTTGTCTCTTGTCGGTCAATGTTTTTAGTGTGGCGTCTCCGTGTTCCCTGTTTTCATATTGGAAGAAGACTTGTTTTGCCCCACGAGGCTGTATTATTTTGAAAATAAAGTATATTGTATCAGTGCAACCTTCGCGCCTGTCTCTACCTTTGCAAGACGTGACAATATCAATATAACGTTAATGTTATTTGCTGACATTAAACTTGGAGAGGAGACAAGTCTACCTTATTGCTGTTCCCGTTATTCACTCTCGTTGTGTTTTTTCCCCTTCTGTCGTGACCAGATAACTCAAGCTTCATGCTCTCAAAGTTGAAAGAAACCCGCTTTGACACAAGGGAGGCGGGGCCTTGCGTAATTTGCGGGGCCCTACGCAACGTGCGTAGTGAGCGTATTGAGCCGACCGGTTCTGCACTTACACATAAACACTGACAAACACTTAACAGTTTAAACCTTACTCAAACTTTGAGTAGAAATGAAAGTGAACTATCTAAAAATATGCTTACCACTAACTATAACTTACCACTTCCTCAATTTACATGTCATACACACTCCACTGTGAATCAATCAACTTACAGTAAGTTTATAAAGCCTTTTTATATCAGCAGTTATATGTGCTTTGGTTGAACTGAATTTGACAAGGTTTTAATATTACACCCAGGAGACAACAAGTATAAATTAATTTAATAGATAAAGAGTGTTTACAATTACAAGTATTGAAGATAAGTTTTCTCTGGAGACTTTAAGGTTAAGAATGCATGCACCAATCTTCACAAGTAAAGATTGGTCATAATGACTGAAGTAAGACTGGAAAGACGTTAAGTCAGAAGTGGAGCATCACCAGTTCTACCCCTGGTATATATCTAAGGCCTTTGGGGTAAGGTTGCTGTTTAGGGGGCTCAAGGGGAAGTTGAAACCACACTGTCTAATCTATTGGTTACATTTCCATCTAGACCCTTCTTGGTCCTCACGCTAATGGATCAAGAAACCCCCCTTAGACGAGATCTGCTTAGGGACACAGGCCGCATTCCTATTCTGAAACTCTCCTACTGGAAGGTACCCATATGGTATATATTCATAGGCATATATGTACTGGATATAAAGAGATCAGTTAATACATAAGGATTAAATATAATTTTTTACCACTACATCAGCTTTGACAGATACCCAACCTAAAACCCCCTAAAGAGAGCAATAATGAGAATTGAAGCACAGCGTCTAGGAAAACCTCTTTGGTAGGTGGAACCTAGGAAGAAACCTAGAGGGGCCAGACTCACTCTGGTGACATGTAGACTTCTGGCTGTGCTGGGTGGAGAATCTATAAAGGTACATGACCTATTGTACTGAGTCCACATCGTTTATCAGTGTTCAACAACTGTCCATAAATAAAGATGGGATTGGGTGGACTGTGACCACAGTCTTTATGAAGCATCAACACAATTGGGTGGAATTGGGAAAGCACTCAGTGCTTATTTTGAGCTGGATCCTGCCGGAACATCACTCAGAATTGGTGCAGTTTGTTCAGGGACCTATTCTGGCCAGATCTGTTAGCCCTTGTGCATGATATTTCTATCCCTGTTTGCCATCGGCACTGTAAACATAATATCAGCAATAATATGGTAGTTACTGCCTTCTCTCTCTTGCACGCCTATGTGTCCCGGGCAGTGTTGGGGATAACGCATAACTAGGTAGTCAAACTTCTTTTTTTGGGGGAAAAAGTAACCTAATGCGTTACTTTCACAATTCAAGTAATTAGTTACTAGTTACATTTATAAAGAGAAAAGTTTTTACATTTTCCAATTTCAGGCCGGGCCAGGCTTTTCCGGGTTTGGCGGAGAATTTCAAGTGCAAACCACAAGTCTGCACCCGAAATGATAAGGCAATCACTATCTAGGGGCAGCAAGGTGGCCTAGTTGTTTAGGGCCCATGATTGTGGTCCATTAGGACCCTGGTTCAACCCCCCCCAAACACACACACACACTAGCAAGGTGAAGCCTCTATCGTTCTGTTTTTGAGCAAGAGAGTTAACCCTAATTGCTTAATGGTTGGTTCTGTAAATAATAATTATTTCTTTATCAACTTACCATTAAAATTGATTCAACATTTTTAAATACTTGGGAAGGTTAATACATTTGTACTTTGTCCAATGAGTATTGTGTGATACTAAACCTAGACACATTAAAAAGCATATGTAAAAAGCATTTTAAATAAGTAACTTAGAGTAGTTTAATTACTTACATTCAATAAAGAGTAACACAGTAACGTAACATAGTTACTTTCAATAAAGAGTAATGCAGTAACCTAACGTAGTTTCATATTGGAGAAGAAACTAAGTAAAGTAACTAGTAACATTCCCCAACACTGGTCCTAGGACATCCAGAGTTACAAATTAAGCACTGGATGCACACTATTCACTAGTTATGCTGTCCACAGTTTATCTACTAGTTATCCCTTCTACAGTCTACCCACTACCAGCTGCTTCCACATACTACTCTAAGTCATGCTGACAGAAATTGTTTTGGCCATGGTTTATGCTAACAGGAGTAGGATGACAGCTCAGAATAACTACAATTAAAGGGCCTCTCCTAACAACTAAATCAACAGGCAGGTGCTCAGCGGTACAAGGGGCCTTTTACAGACAAGAACCAGGAGGCTGTGTGACAAAAACACACTGCAGAACAATAGTGAAAACTGTATTTGAGACTTTACTCAACACAACAGAAAAACTGTCAGAAAAGTCAGCTTCAAATATGTTTGAAAACTATATTCACACTGAGGTAACCAACACTATACTGTATAACTAGAGCATTAGCATAATGTATGTTGTATTTATGGTGTAATGAAAACATTCTGTGAGAATGAGCAAGAGGGTTTTGAAGAGCCATGCTTGGAAAGGCACTTACAGGGGAGTAGGCCAGGTGACCTTCCCGCGACTTCCTCTCTCCTCCAGCACACACCATTTGCCCACATCAGCATAAACAAATACAATCAAACATCGAAGCCATAATGCCTAAATGCAAATATGCATCGTGCCGAGATAAGTGGTAGATAGCATTTGCCAATCTCAAGGCAAACAGTGGGGCAATGGTAATATTGAACGATCTAACATCAGGCCTCAATATGTGACCTCCATGTACATGTGTCTGTGTGTCTGGGAGCCGTGATTATTAAACACAGATTCTACTGGAAGATGCTATGATGTACAGTGCATCTGGAAAGTATTCACAGCACTTCACTTTTTCCACATTTTGTTATGTGGAACATAACAGTGCATGTAAGAGCACAAACCAAGCTCTGACATGTTTGTAGACCTCCGACACAGTATTGTATCGAGGCACCGATCTGGGAAAGGGTACAGAAAAATATCAGTAGCATTGAATGTCCCAATGAGCACAGTGGCCTCTATCATCTGTAAATGGAAGTAGTTTGGAACCACCAGGACTCTTTCTAGAGCTGGCCGCCTGACGATACTGAACGATCGGGCGAGAAGGGCCTTAGTCAGGGAGGTGACCAGGAACCCAATGGTCACTCTGACAGAGCACCAGCATTTCTCTGTGGAGAGAGGAGAACCTTCCAGAAGAACAACCATCTCTGCATTACTCCACCAATCAGGCCTGTATGGTAGAGTGGCCAGACGGAAGCCACTCCTCAGTAAAAGGCACATGAGAGACCACCTGGAGGTTGCCAAAGGCACCTGAAGGACTCTCAGACCATGAGAAACAAAATGATCTGGTCTGATGAAACAAAGATTAAACTCTATAGCCTGAATGGCAACCGCCATCTCTAGAGGGAACCAGGCACCGCTCATCACCTGGCCAATATCATCCCTACAGTGCAGCATGACTAGTCAGGATTGAGGGAAAGATGAATGTAGCAATGTACAGATACATCCTTGTTGAAAACCTGCTCGAGAGCATTCTAGACATCAGGGGCGAATGTTTATCTTCCAACAGGACAATGACCCTAAGCACACAGCCAAGATAACAAAGGAGTGGCTACAGAGCAACTCTATGAATGTCCTTGAGTGGCCCAGCCAGAGCCCAAACCTGAACCCGAGTGAACTTTTCTGGAGAGATCTGAACATGGCTGTGCACCAACACTCCCCATCCAACCTGATGGAGTTTGAGAGGTCTTGCAAAAACGAATGGGAGAAACTGATATAGGTGTGCCAAGCTTGTAGCATCATACTCAAAAAGACTTGAGGCTGTAATTGCTGCCCAAGGTGCTTCAACAAAGTATTGAGCAGAGGCTTTGAATACTTATACATGTGCTTTTTTATTATTTGTACTTTTTTATTTGCTAAGATTTCAAACAAACTTCTTTCACATTGTCATCATGGGGTATTGTTTCTAGAAGTTTGAGGGAAATAATGAATTTAATCAATTTTCGGAATAAGGGTGTAACATAACAAAATGTGAAAAAAGTGAAGTGTTGTGAATGCTTTCCGGATGCACTGTACAAACAGTATGTCTGGCATTTCAAAAAGCAGAGGACATATCACCTTCAGACAATGTATTAGATACTTCAGAAAACCGCAATAATGCATTAGTAAGCCATTACAGGTTTCAATTTTGTGGATGACACAGTGGAGATTACAACAATACATTCTGGAGCCTTTGCTCTGTGTCAAGTGCGAAAAATTACAGTTGTTTCATTAATAGATTTACCCTTCACATCCTGAATATCTTGTTTAAAAGAATTCTACTGCAAATACAACTGGAACATATCACCCTGGTTTACGTAACAGTCTGTTGTGAGATGGTTTGTGTGAACACAAGCCAATTAATCTGGCCCTTTAGGCTTAACTAAAAAATCTCCAGGTTATTCTTGAACATACAAAATGAGATTGAAAGTATGAAAAAATAATAACTGAACTACAGAACATACAATATTCTAATAACTGACCTCTTTTGGCCCACTAACAGAAAATAAATATCCAGCATTTTGCTGAATTCCAGAATGCCAATGTGGCCAAAAAGGTTGCCCAACTCTGCTCTAAGAACAACAACCCACAAAGCCTGACCTCCACAAAATACAGTGAAAACTATATTCTATGTACCCAAGACAATAATAGCTAACAGCGCTCAGGATGGGAATTGTAGTTCGCTGAGGAAATCAGAAGGTCAGGCATTTCCACAGTGGGCAAAGTCAAAATTGTCGTTCGTCACTTGATTACCCAAGTAAACAAGAGGTTTATGCAGGCATGTGATGAGGAGTGACCTACCTTACAGTGTTGTCCATGCGTGAGACGGTGAGGTAGGCTGCGAGGTTCGCTGTGTAGGAGGAGCAAACGATGAGTGTGAAAAGCCACCAGCTGCCCATGACGATCCTTAGGGCCACTGAGCTCACCATGCTGTCCCCCCCTAATGAGGGAGAGAACAGATGACATGTCAGCTTCCAAACTGACTGATAAATACTGTTGCATTAATGTAGCTATTAGCTTTTCAATAGTCAGTAAGCTTTAAAAATACAAACAATTGATAATTTGGACCATTTAAGGTTGTAAAAGCTGAACTTCCCAAACTGTCATTTTTGTTGTTTTTCCATACAGTTAAAAATGCACTTGAAGTGGTTTACAGATGGGAAGAACCATAGAAATAGAATGGATAGAAAGGCCATTCCAATTCAAATCAATGTAGCAAAATGGTCAGAGCGGCAGCCATTTTTGTGTACTGTACCATTCCATTGCAAAGATCTACTTCTGGCCTACCGCATTATACTGATTTGCGTGTTGTCACTGTGACAGCTAATAACAATCGCCATTTTGTTGTGTACTAATCAAATGACCATGACAAGCAGTTCAATGGCCTTTCTTTCCATTCTATTTCTATGGGAAGAACCACCAGGATGACGGCTTCCTGTGTTTAGTAAAAGAGTTCAGCAGGCTATCTGCCAGGAGGTAATAGATGCAGCTGGGGGTTCAACAGGACTTGCTGACACACTCATTTATTTTCTTTTGTCAGTCTTGGATCTCAACCAACATATTCTATCTTTTATTCATTCAAAGGCACCTTTGTTGTGCTCTTGTGAGATTAACAAGCTTGAAATGCAATAACTGTGTCACAGTGACTGTGTGCATGTGACATATATGAGACAGGAACGTACAGTCAGGTGTACAATATTTCAGCTCGGACACATGTTTTTCTTGTTTTGGCGTTGTGATCTAGTAGAGTACTTTGGATTTAAAATCAAACAATGACTATGCCATTAAAACAGACTTTAAACATCTGAATTGATTTAACCATTTAGAATTTACATTTGTATTAGTACACATTCACAAATATCTGTAATCACCATTTCCTATTTTGTCATTCATAATATGCAATGTAAAGTCAAGCTTTGCACATACAACATTCTGGAGAAATATGCTGTTTGTTTTGGTAGTGTTTCAAATGAGTAGGTGCCCAATTGAAATAATGTATGCTGTCATTTTGGATGCATTTACAAGATGTAAAATTTATAATAAAATATTCAAATAACAAAGACTACACTTAATGAATCATGCATTTTTTTAATTTATATTCACTATAACACATTAATGTACATAAAAATTGCAGGTTTACACATCAATATTTGATGCACGTAAAATGCTCCAGGATGCGTTAAATAGCTAAATGCATATGAAAATGTGTTGCTAGTCCCACCTTGCTGTACAAAGGCTCCGTAGACCATCCAGATGGCACTGTACAGGGAGTTGGACCCTGGAGTCGGTGGCGGCTGGTGGGGCACTGGAGGATTCTGGCTTCTCAGTGACTGCATCCTGCTTAACAGGAAAATTAGAACTCCCACCACTGGAATGGCCGCGGCGATACACCCCCACACGGCCAGGTCAAACGGTGCGAACAGGGAGAAGATGTTGATCTTCTCCTCTGGTTTCCTCAACAGGATCCCCACAGAATAGTCCATGTAGCGCTTACTGAAATCGACCACGCTCTCTCGCTCTGGAGTGATGGTGATGGCTGACACGGCCAGGTCAGCTCTCTGGAGGGGACAGGCAAGAAATATAGCAAACAGCCAGCGATCAGTCAGGGGTGAGCGGATAACTCAAACGGTGGGAACTGTGTTGGTTTAAGCCATAATGTTCGGAAATGGCATTCACTTCCTGGGGGTAATATAAGCAGGTTGGCAGGTTTCATGGTCCACGTAGAAAGCCTTACCTTGTTTATGAGTTCGCCAATCATTCCATTCCAGGAGCCATTAGGCAGCTGTGAGCCATACTTGCTGTCGGCCACCTGGTATATCTCGTACTTGAAGCCCAGGATCTTGGCCAAGGCGTCGAGCACGTCGATGGAGAAGCCTTTGTAGCGCTTAGGCTGACCAAGAATGTTCTCAGCCACCATTACAAACGGATCCTCCTAACACACCAAACACAATGTGACGTTGAAACGCGGGTTATGTTGTCTGTGTCACACATTGTTCACCAGTGGCACATAAGATACTGTCTTCAATTCAAAGCAAAAGGACAGCAGCACAGTATCACAGGGCCAGCAGGACGTTTCTTACCAGCAGTGTTACTATTTTCACTGTAATCCCCTGCATGCCGTTTTCTATGCGACTCTCTTTCAGGCTGCCATTCAGACCATGGGCCGAGTCCCATGTTGCCAGCTAAAAGAGGGACAAAAAAGAAACTGTCAGAAATGTGTATCGACAACAAGTGTTCAAATACGTTGTATGTCTCCTCAATACTTTATTCTATTGTTTAGCTGAATAGAATTTAATTAGCTCCCTAGAATCACATCTAGATACCATTTTAATATTTTGTTCATTATATAGAATATTTTTTAGATAAGGGATTCCTACAGTACTGTAGCTCAAACATGCCATCTGCTTACTGAAAAAAAACTTGTCATAAGGTAAAACAAATGTGTGGATAAAAACATATTGACCTCATATAATCCTCATTATACTGTTTTTGACACGTGTGTCTGGCTTGAATTCCATCTTTAGAGAAAATATTTTTCTGAATGGTTTTCATGTAATGTAACCTACTGAAAGAAATACTGCTACAATTGTCTTATACTGTAGATCTCACTAATGTGATATCAACATACATAGTGTCAATCTGCTTTGCCCAGGTAACCTACTACTACAGTATATCGTACACATACTGTTTCATTGATTAGGTACTTAATACATTCATATTTTTTTTAAGCATGACCAGATGCACAGTGGTTTTGCAGATTTAAATGTTTGGTGTATACAATTGTGTTTTTCTTATCATGGGTACCTATTAAGTGTGGGTGTGTGAGAAAACAGATATAATGGTTGATTAAACTCAAATCATTTCACGAACAATTTCACACACAGATGTACCACACATTCAAAAATCAATAAACACCATCCAGTCCAATAAAAACGGGTCACTTTCACTTTGAAGAATGTTAATAAATTAGCTGATTTGGAAGATTAACTCACAGATTCACTGCGGGTACATTTTGAAGTTAATAACGATTTAATCTTAGCCTAACATCATTATTGAGTATACTATGTAGAATAATTGTTATTTTACAACACTTTAAACAATTGAACTCAGTATGCAAACATAAACAAGCATAGCACACTCAGACATAACTAATGCCCTACTCATGTAGTCATTTTACATTGTTAACTGAACTGTGTGATGATCATTGTAGCGCATTTTCTGTTCCACAATTGAAGCCCAAGTCTTATGATGAACACTACACAACACTGTTTATAGGTATTGCATGTATTAAAATGAATGGCAACGGTGGCCATCCGCTTGTTAGTTGTTCAATGGGATGAAGACGTGTGGCTGCTTTGGCTACTGCTAAATAGCACAAGGATTCTTAAAAGTTTCAGTCATACAATCGTCTTGACAGGACAATGGCAAAAACAATTGTATTTCTTTAACTTGAAAGGTGGTACAGTATTGCTACAAGCCATGCACGAATATAAAAACATAAAATTCCTGGACACAACAACAATATTTTTACCACTCAAGCTCTACACACTCTACTTAAATACACGTGTGTATTTTCATAATGATGGTAATCTACACAGAAAAAAATATGACAAGTGGTTGTTCATCCAATGCATTTATTCTCATTCCATTCAGTTAAAATAATACAAGTTTATTGTATAACCTAATATTTTTTATTTAGACAAAATTTAAATTGCTTGGGAAGTGCAAACTTAGATTTTGTCTTGACTCAAAGCATATTTACTCAAGTGTTGACATTTCCCAGCATATTTTCTTTTTAATAATTTTTTTTGTTTGAATGTATGTTCTGCTTTATGCATTCATTTATTGATTAATTTGTTTGATTATTAAAGGATAATTAGAATATTTACTTTTCATACCTAATACAACTTGTAGGTGGCTTAATTTATTCCAACCATTCCTGAGAAGAGTGTTCCTGTCCATGCAGTTTGCTAATCTAGTAAAATGTCTAAGTATTTCACCATTAAAGTTCTTTCCACTGCAAGTTGTGGGTGATAAAATATTACAGCTGCTGGATGTTCTACCAGTTGGATATTCTAATTTGTAAAAATACAATCTTGAAGTGACTGTCAGTGGTACAAAACCTGTAAACACCCAAAAGTTGGTATCTGCCACATTTCCTTAGGAAGGCATGCTGGGAGATATGCAAATATGACAAATGCAAATGGGATTCATTTGATGATTTACATTGGCTCAACTTAAAATGTGACGATTGGCTGTAATGATCAACTTAAAAAATATATGTTAAACCATATTGAATTACATTTACTGGGGCAAACTAAAAATCACAGGTTGAACAAATTTAATTATCTCACATTGGGTAAGCATAACAAATATATGTGTGATTCATTGCTCTGTAAAGTTGGATCAATTATATATTTTTTTCAGTGTACAGTATCTTTTATATCTTCCTTGTACATCTCTTTACTGTTGGTCAATCTGCCGAACCAATATCTTACTTCTTCAAGGTCTAAAGGAGGGAGTCCGCCTGGCACAAGGTTGACCTTTTAGTCGGAAATGTCATACTTTGACCGATAGTGAAGTGCCTTATAGTCTTGGATTCAGACATCTCTTAACTACAACATGATTAGATGAAATTATACATTGTGAAACATGGACTTTCATGTATTATGTCAAATATATTGCAAAACATACACAAAAACGTATGTATATTTTTTGGGGTATTGTAAGGCTGTAAAATCCATATTTGTAAAAAATATAGTTCCCGAAAAATGATGAAAATTTAGATGCGATATCTGATAAACCCACATAGACAATCCACCAGAATCTCCTATTTCCAATGGTACCGAGATAACTGGCTTTGACGCAAATATACATCGATAGACCTAGAAGGGTTACAGCACAACATTACCAATTACCATCGATAACAGCCAGTACAATGTAAAACCAAGTGTATAGAATTTGGCCATGTAACTAAACAGAGTTATTTCACAAAAAAAGGTATACAATTTTAAAATCTGGTAGGGTGCTGTGACTGTTAAGGATGACATTTTAATTAATGATAAATATGCACCCATGACTGTGTTAGTGACAGAGACATTGTTATTGCATTTAGTTATTTCTAATACAAAAGACTTTACAAAATAAATCCCTAACTGAATGTATTTATGACCCTATATTTAATAATGTTTTAGTTATGGCATAGTTATCCTTGAAATTGTGGTCAGAAAATCCTGTTTCAAGCTATCACGCCAGACCTAAACTTATTATGAAGTGAATTTTAATATCTATTGGAATATAAAGGATAATATCCAAACAATTGAAATGTTCTATCAATGAGAACTGGTACATTAAACCCAATATCTTACTGAAATGAGTAAGTTAAGAAAAACAATTTACTTATTAGAGCATAGTATAAGATCAGTTCAATAATATGCACAAGGAAACATACAGTATTAAAACAACCAATTAAAATGCAATTACCTGTAATAAAGTATGGTGGGATTTAGATGATATTTTTCACTCAGAGAGATGTAAATGAACTCTTAACAGGAAAATGTAATAAAGTAAACCGTATTGTTTAGGTAATAATAATTATAGTTACTGACTGAAAAAACATTAATGCTGATAAGTGCAAAATGGTTAATTTTAAATTCTAAATGCCTTTGATGAAAACAGTTATAGAAATTAGACATTAAGATATGCAATATATTTTAAACACTGACAGGAGGTTTACAGCTGGTACTGTAGCGTAGCGTGTTGTGTTCTTGGGTGTTCTTCCTTTATAGAAAAATTGATTTGGTTGAGCCAGCCTGACAAGGGCTAACTACTAAAACATGGCTTCCATGAGGAGCCCCAGGACAGAAAAAGACATTTTTTTCTGAAGCAGTTATTCTTAGCTGTACTCTTGGTGATCTCTAAGTCATTAGGGAGTTCTTCATTATGTACATCAGGACCTTTAGCACTACCGAATTGTTAAGCCCATATGTAGATGTTTGTGCTCCTCTCACGTAGTTGTCAAATCTACTACAGTAACTAATGTATCTGTTGCCTACTACTGCACCTGGGTGTGATTGTGATTATTCATTACTTTAATTAATAAAATTAAAATTAAAATACTCACCTAGCCAGGGGCATTGGGGAAATTATACACTTTAAATTAAATCTGCTGCCTCCTAAAGTGTATCACATTTTTAATGGATTCACTTTGAAAATGTGTTATTAGCATCGAGCTAAATTTATTTTGCTATGCATGCCCTGCAGTGACATTAAAAGCCGCAACTTATTCATGGAGATTTATTGAAGTAAAAATACATGGATCTCAGTATAAAGAAACTATAAAACCTCTATGGAAAAAGGGACGCTGGAGCACAGTGAAACCATAGCTTTTGTAGCCTACTGTTTTAAACTAATGCCAGTCTCACAGTGTAAAGTCAATATCAATCCCACCCTCAGTCGCAAGGTCAGGCCTCAACCACAAAGATGGCTTCGCAATAAGAGCGCTAACGAAACAGCATAAATCATCAAACCCAGGCGGATGGATCACTTGTCAATGAAGTTTAATACACGGCGTTCATTGTGACCCGTCGTGTTGAACTTTATCATCTTCATCGACCCGTGTGCATGTCAATCTACCCACGAATGGGCTGCCTCGGGTGGTAGTGTGGCCCTGTGATGTTGTGTCACTTTAGCTGAGGGTCTGGTGTTCTAACAGCTCTTTGAACAGAAATAATGGTGAACTCTGCACACATGGAATCATGGAAACGTGAAAATAACACAATTGTATGACATAAGTTTCCCTTAGGTTTTAAAGGGAGAGATGGCTTAGTACTACAAACTGGTGATGGTTAGTTGGGTCATGATAATACTATTACCTATTTTATTTGAAGTCAATATTGATATTATCGTCAAATACGCTAAAGCCCTAGTTCCAGTGTTAAGGATTTCAACTCCTCACATAATGTATTTGTAAATGTAATGCAAAAACAGAGGTACTGTAGACAGAAACATAATGGGTACATAATTAGTAGCGTGAAGATTTTAATCCCTGCTGTACACTATCTGCAATGGAGGCAGCAGTTAAGGGTTCTAGTTCCATTCCAGGCCACAGGGACTGCTCGTTCTGAGCAGCAGTCAGTTTAGAAGTGCGGCCCAGACAAATCTGTCTTTACTGAGTCCTGTCCTTAAGGTGGATGGATCAACAGTGGGTCAACGCGTCGCCAATCATACACTGCCTTCCTTCTTCCCTTTGTAAAAATGTCAGGCCTCTCAGTCAACTATATGGTTGCTTTGAGTGGGTAGTGGAGCTAAATGCCACTGCTTGTCACCACTTCACACCTGCTGTGTCCATCCCCCAATACATGTCTTTTCACAGAGATGATCCAAAAACCACTCGAGGTTGAGAGGATACTGATGTGACAATCTGTCAGGATAGCTGTACCGCATGTCAGTGTATCAAATTCAAGCCTGCTGGCAAATAGTTAATGGGTGATCAAAATGGCAATGACGTTTTTTGATGGATTACTGCTATGAAGATGGCAGTTGTCTGGATTAATGTGTAGGACTTAGTAATGAAATTAATGAATTAATGAATTTGAAAAGGGAGTTATTCATGTTTTATTGTTGGAACTGAATGGAATACACTAGATTATAATTAGAAGCGACTAGGAACCAGCTATGCCAGTGATGTTTGGATTGCCCTCATACCATGCGGAGTAACCTGTGCACTTGATTGGGGGCCCCCTGGTGGCCAGGGGGCCCCAAGCAGCCGCTTAGTTTGCTTATGCCTCGCGGCCGACCCTGGATGTTTGCTTGAGCCAAGCTAATAGTTTTATATTTAAAAATGCCACCTTATGATTCCATACATTGCTTACTGTGAATGTATGGTCAAATGTCCTGTGGCTCCGATCGGTCACACTCTTTGCTTGAAGAGTGAGCCCTCGCTAACGACGCAGTCAGCCAGTGCATTGTTATTCCTAGCTTTAGAAAACATATGCTTAGATTGCAACAGAAGCTCTCAACTCTCCTGAAAAGAATACAAAAAACTGTGTTCTTGTTGAGTCCTCACTCATTTCATTACCTTTTCTAATATTTGAATCTCACCCGAACATTTGAAGAAAAGCTGTTTTTCAAAAGCAGACAGAGAAGGGAAATATCAACAACTTCACTGTCAATAGATTTTTTTCTTTGATTACCACAGTACAAATTATTACACATTTCAATTTGAAGTTGTCAGAGACATACAATATAACATCTATGAATTTAATGAGACATACAATATGACATCTATGAATTTTATGAGACATACAATATGACATCTATGAATTTTATGAGACATACAATATATCATCTATGAATTTTATGAGACATACAATATATCATCTATGAATTTAATGAGACATACAATATAACATCTATGAATTTAATGAGACATACAATATAACATCTATAAATTTAATGAGACATACAATATAACATCTAAGAATTTAATGAGACATACAATATAACATCTATGAATTTAATGAGACATACAATATAACATCTAAGAATTTAATGAGACGTACAATATAACATCTATGAATTTAATGAGACATACAATATGACATCTATGAATTTAATGAGACATACAAAATAACATATATGAATTTAATTCCTATCTTCTCGGTTGTTTTCATAAAATCAAAAGTCAATCCAGGTCACAATTTTCAAACCTATTTCTAACTCATCAAGAAACATAATTAGGGTCTAAGCAAAATCAACAATATCCCATGTCATTATTTTTCTAATATTACTTGGGATTTCTGAATAGCAAATTGTTATTGTTAGGGATTGACATTATCATGAAAGCCCTGCTTTTTCTTTTCCTTTGTAATGGATTTCAGAAGGACTTCTATTCAACTGAGTCCCATTATGTTCAAAATCACTGTGTATTTCAGCTTCCCTCCAGAAAAGAGATGCAAGTCTACCTGTAAGTATAGATGCGGTAAAGAGATCAATCGAAATCGACCAAAACAATGGAAATGCCATGGCAACGCAACTCACAGTGCGGAAAAGATTCAGGCTCTCCTTGTCACCCTCATCCTTTTGTCTACATTTTGGCTTGTATGTGTATTGTCCAAAATGTTATGTTGAAAATCACAGTATACATTTTATTCCCTGCGGTCACACAAGATTGCATGCATTTGTAATAAGGTTATATAGATATACTGCATTTAGGTATTTTATTTAAATTTCCATTGATCAAGCCATCGAAAACGGCATTTGTTAAGAGTGGATCTTCAGTCCTGGATGTTTTTGTCTCAGCCCTGAACCTGTTGGTGGTCAAAGAAAATAAAAAATGCCTCAACATTGTCGACCACTCTCAACAGGTCAACTTACGACTATCTTTTAATACGAGCACCTGCGTATCACATCTTATATGCCATGAAGAACAACTCAAGACTGTCAGGGTTTCACTACTACTTGACTGAAAACAGTGTGTTCTGGGATAAAGCCAATTAAAAGATATGATCCATTGCAACAGAGCTACAGTACGTCTATGTTGTTTTATCATGAACATGAGGGATGCAATAAAAAAAGGCTGTTGTAAAATGGTGGTACTTGTAGACTGTAGCCTATTTGTTTGATAACAAACAAACTTGTACAGACATGTAACCTATTATCAGCCTACAACTTGGTAAAATGACAAGCACCAAGACGGCACACTGAGAGAGAGATTGTGAACACAAAAACATGTTTTTTTCTAGTCAGGAGAGCAGGTACGGTTGCGGCTTTTGGTGTAGTCTGGGGCAGATGAATGCTGCGCCTGTCTTCAAGTCATTGTCTGTTTAACACACTGTATTTATTTCAGACTAGCTGATGAATGTCATTGGAACAATTCCTATTCATTTTCATGGGCTATCATATTACAGGATAAATACTATGCTTGTCAGTGAGAACACTACTGTACTTTATAGTATTAGTCATGCATCTGTTATTGTTCAATATCCTCCCAATTTAGCTGGTGTATCTTTAAATTTCCAAATAAATAAAAATTGATAATAGGCAAGAATCTTTGTCTTTCTATAGGATTTGTCAAGAACATGTCCTAAAACTGTACTGTACTGGACTGTTAGGTTGAGTGTCAGTAGCTTTAAAATGCTTCAGAACTTGCCAATAAGGGTCTCCAGCTAGTCAGCCTTTATTGATTGTTCTTGAAGGTGATGTGGAATGAAGAAATGAATTGTAGTACCATGAACATTTCAAACCACTTGCAATAGGAAAATACAGGAGGGGAGGACTTTGTTTAATCCATAAGGGATAGTTCACTCATATTATTTAGTGATCAATATTTCTTAAACCAAAAGCTCTCAAAATACTATATTTACTCCTCCCCACTGGAGTTCCAGTTTGTGGCTTTAGGCTCCAATGAACTCTAAAATTTTGCAGTGTTTGAATCATCTATATTTGCCTTTACAATTAAGTAAACTATAAGGGTTACCTTTGAACATAAGTGGAATGCAGCTACCTTGATATTTGCTGTTTGTGTGTGAGGTAAAGATCAGTGTAATCTTAATATCAACTCAAAGCCAACGATGAAATAAATGCTGTTAAAGATGCCCGTCTGCTTTTAATTTGCACTCAATTTCACCTGCCAGAAGTGGCGTATGAACTATACAATAGCACTATTTCAAAAATATTATTCAGGGAAATCAGCCAGAAATGTTCAAATTTGATTTAGGAAGCAATATTCTGGGCTGGTTAGAATACAAAAACTATGCTGTATTTGACAAATATCCATTTTGCATCATCAAACGTATTTATTTATTTATTTGCAACAATTATGAATTCTGTTCCATCTCCTACATTCTGTGTACCATCGATTTCTTTGTTCCTGCTTGATGGTGGGCAGAGCCGCTACTGTAGAAAGCCTTGCAGGCCTAAGAAAATCTTTGTGAACCTTATAAAAACTGTGCTACATGGTGATAAGCTACCACCCCACCTCCCACCATCCATTCTGGATCACTAGTTCCATGTTTCCATTGACCATATACATACCTCTGAACAAAGGCCAGAAGGCTCAGTGGTTCCTCCAACTCCTTCAATGTATTTACTTCAACTTCTTTCATTCCTTTTACTGATACCAGAATTTTGACATTGATGCCAATACCAGGTTCGGTATCATAATACTTAACCTATTGTGATATTCATACTAATGCTTGATATTATACCGAAATGATCGAAACCATGCTACAATCAAGGTCACAGCACTCAATCAGGATACAGTTTAGTAAACTCAGATACAGTTTAGCTCAATCACTGTCAGTTCAATATCATGATGTCCTTGCTTTATAGACAGCCATGTAAGCATTAATTAGTACTTTTCTATTTGATTATACCCAAATTACTATTGAAGGACATAATAGTTATATTTCGTTGTTTTTTTTTTAAACGTACAATATGTAGTTTTTGGCCGCTAGGGGTCTCTCAATCAAAACAATAGCAAAAGATGTACTTGGATGACGTCGGGAAGAAGCGTGGAATTATGGGTTTTGTTATCGTCGTCAATGACAACCTTCCAATCTAGCGTCTCCGGCAGAAAAAATGTTTGGACACTGACACAATTTTCATAATTTTAGTACTGTACGCCACCACAATGGAATTTAAATGAAACAACCGAGACTCAATTGAGTGTAGACTTTCAGCTTTATTTCAAGAAGTTGAACAAAAACATTGTATGAAATGTTTAGGAATTGCAACCATTTTCATACACAGGCCCCTTTTTTCAGGGGCTCAAATGTAATTGGACAGATTAACACAATCATAAATAAAATGTTCATTTTTAATACTTTATCGAGAATCCTCTGCAGGCAATGACTGTTTGAAGTCTGGAACGCAATGCACATCACCAAACGCTGGGTTTCCTCTTTGTGATACTTTGCCAGGCCTTTAATGCAGCTGTCTTCAGTTGTTGTTTGTTCATGGGTCTTTCTGCTTTACATTTGTCTACAGCAAGTGAAATGCATGCTTGTTTGTGTTGAAATCAGGTGAATGAGTCGGCCATTGCAGAATATTCCACTTATTTGCCTTTAAATACTCCTGGTTTGCCTTTACAGTATATATACCACTGTCCACTGTAAAGTGAAGCGACATCCAATCAAGTTTGCTGAATTAGGCTGAATCTGAGCAGACAATATATCCCTATACACTTCATAAGTCATACGGCTGCTTCTGTCTTCTGTCACATCATCAATACACATTATTGACCCAGTTCCATGGGAAGCGATGCATGCCCACGCCATCACATTGCCTCCACCGTGTTTTACAGATGATGCGGTATCCTTTAGATCATGAGCTGTTCCAAGCCTTATCAACAGTTTTTTTTCCCATCATTCTGGTACAGGTCATCTGTCCAAAGAATGCTGTTCCAGAGCTCGGCTGGCTTTGTAGATGTTGTCTGGCAAAGTCTAATTTGACCTTCTGTATTTGCTCTTGTGAAGTCTTCTCTTCATGGTAGACTTGGATAATGATATGTATACCTCCTGGGGAGTGTTCTTCACTTGGCTGAATGTTGTGAATGTTTTTTTCTTTACCTTGGAAAGGATCCTACAATCATCCACCACTGTTGTCTTCCATTAACGTCCAGGTCTATTTGTATTTCAGAGCTCACCAGTGCATCATTTCTTTCTCAGAATGTACCAAACTGTTTAATTGGTCACTCCTAATGTTCCTGCTAGCTCTCTGATGTATTTATTTTATTTGGGTTATTATGGGTTCACAGCAGTAGCTTCCAAATGCAAATGCCACACCTGGAATCAACTCCAGACCAGATCTGCTTAATTGATGAGGAAATAACAAAGGAATAGCACAAACCTATTCAGGAAAAAAAAAGAGGGGGCTACATATTATAAAGCTGTAATTCCTAAACCCTTCCGCCAATTTGGATGTCACTACCATCAAATAAAGCTGAGAGAATGTACTTTAAGTCAGTATTTATTATGTACCTTGAATATACTGTATTTTGGTAAACAGCCAAGATAATTAAACTTGTGTCAGTGTCTAATTATTTCCGGACTTAACTGTAATTGTATTTATATAACTGATCAACTACATTCACGTAAGCAGTCTTCTTTTATTAAAGTGTCAGTGTCTCTTTAAATAAGCTATTATATTTAATGACAATGAACAAGCGGAATATGTTTGAAAGACAGAAAACAGGAGTCCAAATTACAAAGAATACAAATGTGCAAAATGTGAAGTCTTGGTCCCATAATGTTTGACATGAAAGTTTCAGAAAAGTTCGAGACAAAGAAATAGCTTGTTTTTGTTAAAATGTTGTGCACAAATCTGTTTTGCATCCCTGTTATTGAACATTTCTCTCATTGTTACAATATTCTATCAACATTATAGACCCGAGTGGAGTAACACAAATCTGATTAAACATAATGATCATTACACTGGTGGACTTAGTGCTGGTGACTATAAAATCCACTTTAAAATGGGAATTTTTTCACTTGCAAACAATGCAAACTTTTGATGGAGCGTACAGTTAGCATGCTGACTGCAGTGCATTAACACAATGGTAGTCTGTGCACAATCTACAGTAGATGTGCCGTCAGGTTGACACTAATAAACATGGTGAATTCCATGGGCTGCTGCTGGGTTTTGCCACGTCACTCTCTAACAAATACCTTGCCATCAGAGCTGTAAACAGAAAATGACATGCTCATTTCATAAGCTACCTCCGATGTCACAACTGTGGGTTTTTACAACCAGAGTTCTGCTAAACTGTCAGAATACATCTCAGGAAATCTTCTCTGTGTGCACTTCGTCACACCAGACACTAACCTTTATTTCTGATCCACGCCCTAACATTTGTTTAAAGGTATCTGCAACCGCAGATTTACACGTATGTATTTTGACAGATTTCCTATGAACTGTAGCTTAACAGTATTTTAAACTGTTGCATTCAATATATTGTCTATAATACCTTTTGTTTTTATAACCCTCTAGTGAATTCTTTCAGCGAAAAATTCAGGTATTTGTAAAACTGTATTTGAGTTTTGCCACCAAAGGTTTCTATTCTTTTGTTAGCAACTTTTTCTACTCAACCTTGCTGCAAACAAGAGTAAAATAGGTCTGTGCACCAGAGATACTGTAACAAGAGTGGTGCACCAAGGCATAGCATGAAGTGATGGGATATGTGGAAAAGGGCACACAATTGCAAAATCTTCACTGCAGCATTATCTAGTGACAAGTACAGGAACCAATAGCAACTCTCACTGAGAAACGTAACTTTAGAGGCCACAAAATAGATAGTTGTCAATATTTTGCTACTGTGATGTTGGGATAAAGTTAATTAATAGTGGCTTTTTGACTGCGTTATGGTTTCCTGATATCACAAATAACATTTGGTTGACTTCCTGGTTGCTTCAGTTTATGTTGTAAGGAAAAAATGTGCCTAAATCTAGAACTTACACATTTCTTCTTGTATTGTAAATGTTTTGTAGTCTGTATTCAATTTAAAATGTCTACATCCCATGTTGCATTATTAATTGCTAACTTCATTAGAAATATTAGCTACCGACTGGTTAGAATGAGTGGGGTGCGAACATTGCAGCCAGAACACAAACATTTCAGTTCTAGCAATGAATAGTTTGACAGAAGGACTAAAATGTAAACATTACTTCTAGTACCAATCTTTTTTTAAAGACTGTTGAAGTTTTAGTATTTTGTGCAAAACTATCTTCTTTTCATCACAAACTCCATTTGTCACACCAAAGGAGGTTAGTTTTGTCTATTTGTGTTGAGGTTTAACTACCAGGTCTACAACCCCAAGTGTGCTTAACACTTGTTTTTGTCTGAGCCAACCTTCTAAGCAATAGACTTTGAAGACATCTTTGTGGTTGAAAAGACATTGATTAGACATTGAAAAATATCCCTGCATTACCCTTGCAAAGCACCACTACACTATGCTATACTGCACCTGCTAGCCTAGTTGCTAAAAACAGGTCACTGTGTGGTATTTAAGCAATTTGCAGCACTAAAGCTAAACTCACTTGCCTGCATATGAAACCATATACTCATACTCTGAACAACAGTTAGCCTACAGTAGTGATAACATCTGTTTTCCATAGATAAATAGTGACAAACAACAATAATTGAAGATCTATTCAGGTTTTGTGTAGCAGAGCTTGGATTTTAATTACAGTTGTGCTAATTCCCATATCGAATCTCCGTTGTTGTTCTGAATATAAGGATGTTTTTTTTTTAATTCAACTGTAATAAAGATAAGGCTTATTGCATATGGGAAATGAGAATGCAGCAGTGAATGTCGTGATTTTAACAGATGCAAGATAAATTAGCCTAATTATTAGTCAGCTCATTAACCCCTCTTAGTGTGCCATCCTAATGGCCTTGTCGCAATTCCAAAAGGTTAATGATGGTAAGGACAGGTTGTCGTAATGATGTTCTCCAATCCAGCAAGGTCTTTTCAAGCTTGATCCAAGTACTAGTAATGGCTTAGCATACATAGGCAGATGGAGTTAACATAGATTTGTAAACAATTTGAAAATGTTACACTGCAGGGTGGATGAAGCGAAATAAAGAAGTAGGAGCTGAATAAAACGCCAGGAGAGAAATAGAAAGGAACAAATGAGAAAGTGGTAGGAAAGCGAGAAATGCCAAGCCTGTAAGGGATACACTGGCTGGTCAACAGGAAGATAAGTCAGCCGGCAGAAACTGCGAATAACAGCTCAATCTCTATCTAAGTCTAATCTACGAGACGTTTCGTCGGAGTGAAATGTTTGCCTTGTGAAAAATAGCGTAACAGAGGCACCGACAGATAGAGAGGGAGATTTAGATAAATGGAGTGAAGGAAATCATGAAAGGCCAAATGTTAGGAAACATACTGGCATGTTGTACATTTTGCGTCATGAAACATACATTTCAAACCCATTTGGTGTCAGGTTTACCATTCATTACATTTACTGATCCACACTCTTCCTTAGCTTACTTGGTGGACATTAAAAACAACACGAGGCTATTCATCTCCATATCAGTAGTAGTTAGCTAGCAGTATTTAATCTCCATGCTAAGGGTAGGATTAAGTTAGCTAGCTTTATTAACCCCATCTTCTGCGGGGCATACGACTGTATCCTAGTTAGTTCTAGAGTGGAACGCGGCCCAGTAAAAATAAAAAATGACAGGACTGAGTGCACTTGGCATGTCATTAGCTGTCCTTCCTTTCACTAATTGCATGATACAAAGGTGAGTCACAATACCATGGTGTGTGTGTTTGTGTGGTTGCAAACACGTATAAGGTTTATGTGCATGAAGGTGTGTGCATGTTTACGAATGAGTGTGTGTTTCTCTGAGTGTTTGTTGTGTATGTGTGTGTAACTGATCAGTGTAGAGCCTTGTGTTTAGAATACATACAATGGGTTCACAGTTCAAAATGGGAATGCCCACAGCAGTGCCTGAAAAAGTGGGGATATGCCCCACATGCCCTGTCCAACTAAGGGAGGTACCCTGTGTGAAAACAGTGACATGTCCTCTCATTTTAGTGTTTTTAGGGTAAGACCAACCAATAGTGTAGCCTACTGTTGACTTAGTGTAAGTTAACAATAGGTCTACTATTGTCATACTGTATATAAATAAGGCTGTATACTTACTTTGAAATTCACTGGATAATGAGTCATGATTTAACAGAAAATACACAGAAATCAAGATCGACATCCACAACAATACTTTTTGAGATCTGGAAAAATCTAATGTTGTCTATTTGTATTTATAGTATCCTCATAGTTGCCTGGGAAGTGCAAACCTAAAGATTTTGTCTTGACTCAAAGCATATTTTGTAGGTTACGCCATATTCGCTCAATGTATTTTCTGCTTTATGCATTCATGTATTGATTACTTTGTTTGATTCTTAAATGATAATTATAATCTTTACTTTTCAAACCTAATACAAACTGTAAGTGATTTAATTTATTGTAACCATTACTGAGAAGAGTGTTTCTGTCTATGTAGTTTAGCTAATCTAGTAAAATGTCTAAGTATTTCACCATTGCAGTTCTTTCCACTGCAAGTTGTGGCAGATATTACAGCCACTGGATGTTCTACCAGTTGGATATTTAAATTTATAAAAATGCAATCTTGAAGTGACTGTCAATGTGGTACGAAAGCTGTAGACACTCACAAGTTGGTTTCTGCCACATTTCCTTGAGGAAGGCATATGCGACTAAAAATAAATGTGCGCAAATGGCGAAATCCAAGCAGGGGCATGCTTGTGCAAGTGATTTACACAACAACAACAAAAACGTTTCTGGTTGTAGTATTTATGCTTTTTCTTTCATTGATGGAATGTGTACAAATAACTACAAAAACCCTAATGCAACGCAGAACTTAACAAGCAAATCATAGCCTAGTAAATAGCCTTGGCTAAGGGTCTGGAAGCACGAGCCTTTGAATAGGCAGCTAGCTCGCTCTTGAAACAATGTGTTGTCGGAGTGTTAATAATAAGATAATTAACATGTGCCCCCTCAGATTTCTGAGCCAAGTGGATTTTCCTTTTAATATATGTATTTGTGGGCACATGTTTCCATGTGTTGTACACACTGTGCCCCCTTAAGAAAAACAGGTGCATAATGCTTCTGCCTGCCTCTACATTTAGGGTGACTGTCAGGTACCCCCTGCTCTTGTGCCCTTGAAAATATTTTCCGGGTGTTACATTTTTTGTTTTTGTGCCTGAAAGGTGCACTGTGTATAATTCCGAGTAGTAAAATCAGAACAACATTCTCTTTCAGTGACCAAGCTATAGAATGTATTTTATAATATATGTATAAAAACAGTTTAGATGGAACATTGAATTCCTAGTGATTATTTTGCCATCTGAACAGGAATTGCATTGAAGACCTGAAGAGTTGTGCTTCCACAGCATTTGGCAATGGGAAATGCCACTGTATTTTATCCATGCTTTTTTTTGTGGAACATATCACTGCACATTGTGAGTAAGTCGTTTAGCAAATATACTTTGCTTTTCCAATTTTTTTAAATAGTTTTAAATGTTTACAGTATTTATAAGCTGGTCACTTAAATTAGCACAGATCATGTATTTGGAGCAATTTCAGAGGTGTGTCAGTGGGATGAGGTGTGTGTCAGTGGGATGAGGTGTGTGTCAGTGGGATGAGGTGTGTGTCAGTGGGATGCTGTTTGTGTCAGTGGGATGAGGTGTGTTTCAGTGGGATTAGGTGTGTTTCAGTGGGATGAGGTGTGTATGAAAGGGAGTAAGGCTTAAAAACGTGTAGGCAGGTGTCAAGCTAAATTAAGTACATTTTACAGTAACAATAATAATATTTGTATGGTGCTCCTACATTTTCTTGTGTGCGCCTACATTTTTCAACTTAGGAGCACATGTACTGTGTTAAAAAGGCCAGTGAGGAGCCCTGAAGGAAACCAATAGAATCATGGTGTAACATATAGCCCTACAGGGAATAACGGGTAAAATGTAAGAGCCAGCCTCCAGTGCCTGATGGCCTGCCTACATATTGTGAGTGAACTATGTTGACAGTGGCCTCCTAGCTTCATGTCCTGCAGCCGTCATTACAGTGTGCTTGGCATGTTCTGAACAAGCCACTCATGTTAGAGCACAAGAAATGTACCAGACCACAGTATTTCATTGGTTGAAACGGTATAATACAAACACAGTTCTACTAAATAATGTTCAATCAATGAAATTGTATGTCTAATAGCAACACAATACCAGCAGTGTATTGTCGAATATTATTTTATTTTAGTCAAAGCACTCTTTTCTCCTTCATTTTGTTTTTCTTAAAATGTTGTGCTGTTGCACTTTACAGTCATTCATGTTCTTTGGTCTTTTCTATAATGGTCTAATTGGGCCTAATGCCTTATATACAAACACATACAAATCCAATAATCTAGATGATTGTTATTGCTATTATGTTAGAATAGCCAATGCAGCATTGATGAATACTGTACCCTGTATGGGTTTAAACAGGACGTATTCATGAAAATGGATTTTGAATTATAACATATATGCATAATAGAATTACAAGCCTACGTAGGGAACCCACACATGAATTGACCTGGTTTATTCCATCAAATACCAAACAACCTATTGTTGTGTATATGACATTTGTCAGTGCAATTTACAGTAAGAAGACAACTAACAGTATCCTGGCACCTTCTTGTGTATGCTTTACCTAAAAGCCAGCATTATATTTCACTTGCTTTCCACCCTGTTTTTAGCTGTGCTCAGGAACGTGCTACCCCGACATCAGAAATCGCTGCCAGCAATTTATGGGCCGTAACCTTTACTGTTTTAAAGAAATGTATTACTGACTACCTCATCAAAGCTTGTTGTGCTGCAATACTACTGGGCAATGCCACAGAGTTCTGTTGTTTCAGAACTGCACCAAGAATAATACAGTAAAACAAAAAAAACTACAGACTTTACACCATCTTCAGGCAAACTGGGAGTGCACGCCGGCAGTACGATCTCTATACTCACTCTTTTCACGTCTTTTCCAAACGTCTCACTGAAGCTGGTTCCCAGAATTTCAAACTGGACATGAGAATTGGATCCGTTGGCTTTAAAATCCATTGTTCCTGTGAGGCCTGTGATATCTCCCTGTGAAGGGAAAAAGTAGACAAAGCGCCAGAGATTGGATTGATGGATATGGTGATGTTTCACAGTGTCACAGCAAGACCACCTCCGCCAGGCAAAAGCCACGTAATATCAACTCTATGACAAACAATCTTACTAAGCCAGTTAATATTGTGGTTGAATCCCTTTGCACCTTTGAACAAATGACACGCTGATAGGGACAGACAGTGTTATATGGGAAAAAACACAAATCACACGTATAGATTTCTCTCTGAACAGCTCTCTGTAGCTATTGTAATAGAACATAAAGAAATCTAGGTGCACTCACACATATTTTTCATGCACAGCCCCCTGTAGCTAATAGAACATAAAGAAATCTATGCACACTCACACATGCACACACAAATTTGTGTGCATAACCCATAAATGTATGTATTCCCAAGCCCTTACCCTAACCTTTACATTACCCTAACATTCAACCTAATAATAATCTAACTTTTAAACATAGTTTAGTTCAAATGCATAGCCCTAATTTTTAACTCTGAACCTAACTGGTAAAATTCTCTCCACTTTACCTCCTAATCTGGAAATCCCATTTCCCATTGAGGGGACCAGTCAAAAAACCATATTTCTTAGGTTTATGTGGACTTCGCTTTCCCACTTCTAGACACAGACATTGATCCAGGCCCGACTCCTGGCACAGGCTGACGAGGCCTAAGGCGGCAATGACTCTTAGGGGTGCAAATTTGCATGCAACCCAAAATGTAAAACAATTCGCCGGCTGTGTGGATTGTTGCCGGCTCCCAGAAAGAAATATGGCCCCTTTCCCCCTTCATCACAAGTCATGCACTCTAATATACAGCAGGCAACATTGCAATGCAAGCCCACTGCAAGTTCAGGTAATCACAGTCACAAACGATGGAAGATCAGCAAACCTGCCAGCTGCAAATGGTATAAGAGAGAAAGGAATAAGAGAGTAAAACTTCAAACAGAGGTATTGTGTGTGCACTTGACCATTTAGGTCAAACTTAGCTAAAAACATTATGTTAATAGTAGCTAGCATGTAGAAGTATCTTTATTGCCACTCTATAAGTTTACAAAAGTTATCCAAAGGTTTAATATGGTGGCCTGTTCACATGTACTACATTTACATCTTATCCATATGTTTTATTTATTTTCAGAAAGCTTAGTGAACCAACCACACAACTGAATAGAAATGTGTTCTGATCAATGAAGTAGTTGTTATTATACAAATAATAAATATAATAAACTTAGTTATAAAGACAGAAGATGTGGTGGCAGTGTAACCATTTTAGGTACTTTGGAAATACAGGTTTTTTTATGTTTTCTGAAAATGGGTAGTTCGAAGTGATTAAATGTTGCAATGCTGTTTACGCTCTGTGTGCTGTATATGCTAATGCTGTATCATAGTATACATAACCCATATCGTTTCTATAACTGTTCAGTTGGCCTATTACAGTTTTTTCCAATTGCTAACACACAAAATGCAAAATTTGGCTCATCGTGTCAAAACTCAACACACACAAATTCTTTACACAACACTTGGAGATTAACATCTAACTGCCATGTCAAAACTGCCATTCTGCAATCAAAACTTAACACTCTGACTTCAAAAGGCCCTCTTCAGATCGACTGGGAACACACATGCACATGAACAATAAACAGGCAAACAGATACAACACACTGGTAAACTTTACTCAAGACAATTCTGTCATTTGTAGTTTTTAAACCATTTTTATTCCCGCAACCAAGCCTCAGTTATACATTGTACAGGTAGTACAACAACTCCCATTACAACTCAGGGATCACGCCGTCGATTGGGGTCGGGCCACATCACCTCGTCCACATCACATGCAATGTTCTCCCTTCCAAGGCAAGGGGGAAAATATCGCCGGGCGTGGCGTATCCACCCGTGGATCGACCCCACCTCGAGGTCTCCGCAAGCCTCCTCCATTGCTCGCAGGAGCGGCATGGGGGCATGTGGTAGGCAGTCATAGACCTTCCACTGCCATGCTGAAAATAATTCCTCAATCGGGTTAAGGAATAAGGGGTCAGGTTCAGCACCGTGAACCGCGAACCAGTCCCGGACCAGAGCAGCCCGGTGGAAACTGACATTATCCCAGATGACAACAAACATGGGCTGCCCTGGTCCGTCCTATGTGACCGCGGCATGTAGTGCATGCAGAAATGTCAGTATGTCTGCAGTGTTGTAGGGACCCAGGGTGGCATGGTGATGGAGGACCCCCTGACCACTAATGGCGGCACACATGGTGATGTTGCCCCCACACTGCCCGGCGACGTTCTCGACGTTCCCTTTGGCCGATGATGTTTCAGTCCCGATGTCTAGTTTTTACAAGAGTCTCTTCCTCTCTCTCCTCTCCCTCTTCCCATCTCTTCCTTATCTTCTCCTTCCCCTTGGTCCGTCATTTTTCCGTCATCTCCATTTTCGCGATTGTCTCACGACAGGCCTGAATTATATGTATAGTGACTGATTGGTGTTCAGTTACAGGTTAAGTGCTTTACTGTGTGTGCGGGGGTGTTGCTAATGTCGTGTGTTTTACCTATTGATTGGACGTACTGACTGCACAGTGTTTCAGCATTGGCCAATGTGTGTAGCGTTTTGCACCGTTTGTTACAGAATTGTTTACGGTGCCATGCCGACACTGTGTTTATTCACTTGGTGGCTGTGTGTACGAAATGCACGCAAATGGTACGGTTTTGAAGCGTTGGTCTGGGCATTCACTTCTAGTGTTTTAGCAATCGGGAAAAACTGTAAAATACATGGAAGGGACATTATAAAGAACCCTTTTACCTTCTGTATCCTCAGCCAGTCGTGTAGCACAGAGCCATACTACCATCTCTACAGCTAGGGATACATAATATTCTATAGAATTAATGCCAAAAAAATGATGTAAAATAAAAATAGTATCTAGATAAGAAATTGGGTTCGCTGGGCAGGGGATGGGTTGTGATGTTGTGTGTATGTGTGTGAGGGGGAGCATTGCCAAATCTCGCATAGGGTGTCAGAATTGCCAGAGCTGGCCCTGCATTTATCATACACAGTAACACACTTTTTTGCCCATGCTGCTGTACCACACAAAAAATGTTAGGAGATCTAATGACCTTAGGACAATCTTTTCAGTGTTCACGATAATGTGAGTTTGGAGAATGGCACTAACAGAAATTACATGAAAGCCAAAGGCTTGGCAACCATCTGCATCTCCCACAGCTGTGCCTCTCCAGTTGTGACGTAAGTAGAGTGAATTAGACTCAAGAGCTGTTTATTGTGCCTTTTACCATTCTGCTCCATGAAAAAGTTGTGACAAAAATGAATTACGATGGCCATACAAGATGCCTGAGATAAAACCACAACTAAAAAATAATAATTTTTTCATTTTAGTTGACGAAAAAGTGTCAAAACGAGAATTCCACTTGAGACCAATGGACATTCAGTAATAGTGTTTTTTTTTCTCTGTGCCTTCAGTATATAATGCAATACTTTCATTGGGCAGTTATGTTTGTTGCATTTGAGTTGATTTGGGTTTCTCCTGCAGACACACAGCTTCCAGTGAGTTTAAAAACAAATTCCCATCTATCTTTTAAAGTGATACACAGCCAAGAGATTTGTAACCTCGATTAGACATAATTAGGTCTTTTAAAAACTTTCAGTTCATGTTGAACACTTCAGAAACTCTGTTTTTCCATTTGCCTTCCATGTCACATTGTGTATAACCAGTATCATATTTGAAGTGTTACAACCAATAACTTTTCACAGCTTTTCAAGGAATTATTCACGGTTATCTACACACACGTCTAATATCTAAAAAAACTAGGATGACAATTATAAAAAAGTGTCTAAAATGTCTTATATTCAAACAAAGTAAAAGAAAATTGAAACTAAAATTGCTGACAAAATAAATGCATAAAACTTTTCTCCAAGCCTTCAATATGTCATACGTTATTTTCTAAATGTTGTTTTACAATTTCTAAACTGATGTTGTACTTTACCATTTGGATGTTCTCCAACATAGACCAGCCTCCGTTCCAAGGCTTGGTGGACTTCTTGATGCAGTTGAGGCTGGCCATGCTGTGCCATTTCCTGTCTACCAACTTCCTGTGGAAGGCATTGGCCAGCATCAGCACACTGTCATACAGGTACAGGTTGGAAACCTGGAGAATGAAACAGCATTGGCGCATAAGGAGAAGGAGGACAAGCGGGAAACCATACAGTTACAGTACATACAGAACTTTAGAATGGACCATAAAAACAACATCGCTCAAAATCATCCCTCTTGGTCAGAATGTTTTCATATTCTGCAAATTAATCAAATATGGAAACGTATTCAATATGAAAACAATAACAAGGCCATGACAAATATATTACCATTTAAACTGTGAAATATTATTAGATCAACTTCCAATTTTGGCTTCTGTTTGATATGATTGGTTTGGTAAGACTGCAGTTAATGTGCTTAATAAGAGGAGGACTTCCAGTTGGTTTTGTCTGCAGTGTGTCATCCAGATTAGGAAATGTTTCAAAAGGCTACATAAACAGAGCTATTCTGATGTCAGTGTGAGCAGTGCTCTGGGACTGCCCAGGAGTGAAGGGGTGCTTATCCTAGTGACCCCTAGGAATAGAAAGCCTAGTGACTAGGGGAGAGACACAGCTGGGGACGTTAGGATCCACTGGATGGAAGGACAAACACACACCCTTCTCTGACACACCCCCCATCACACTGACACACAAAATAACGACCTCTTTGAGCAGATGTGAGTCCAGTGCCCGATTCATAGAACAAATCCCAAATTTACAATGACAAGCAGTGGAGCATTCAAACTGTTTTAGTGATAAAAAAATGCAGACATCACACTGGGCTATGATAACAAAATCATCCGCACAGGCAAGTCATGCCATCTCCCATTTGTCTACCATGAATAACAAACATCAAACAACATGGCGCTGCATCTGCATAAAATGAGCACATACTGTGTATATATTCATCTCTCATCATAACGTGATTGTGATGACTTAGGCACATGCATCTGTTGTAATTACTGTGCATTTTGTCATTAAACCATGCAAATATGACATACTGTGAACAGATGAGCAGGCCTACAATATGCAGGTTGTAATTTATAAAGATGGTAGTATTTATAGTAATGCATACAGTAGAGCAGCCTACACCAGTCACTTGACCGAGTAAAATCCTCCACAACAATAATTATCCAGGCAGTGCAGATCAACAGAGGCTGGGCTAGGGACTTCAGACATTAGCATGGAGATATCCATTTCAGAAGCTTCTAGCAACAGTTTTGGGGTGTTTAAGTAGTAAAATATCACATTATGGAAGTGCCAGTACATGGACGAAGGATTGCATATGGCTAAGTCTCCACAGAGAGTACATTTGAGAAGTACAGTAGGGATGGAAATCAAATTCAGCCACAAATTACTGGCTGTTTTCACTGGCACTATGAACCGGTTTCTGCCTCATGAAGGTGATTTAACAACAAAGAGCATTTCATCCACTTTTGAATGAATTATTGAGATAGGATCCTTCTGATGATTTAGGCCATCTGTTAACAGTTACGGCTAGCGACAGATCCGTTGGTTGAAAGCGTTTTTCGGTCACAAAATTCTCTGGTTAGAGAGGGATGTCAGACTGCACTAGCCGTGTGATCTTGTTGGGTGGTTTGATTGATAATGTCTAGGTGTTATCTAGCTAGCATATCAAATGGGTGTCTTTGATAAATTTGTCATCATATTTTATCTTTTAGCTTCCTCTACTATATTATATTCAAAGGGGGTAAATGTAAACATGTTCTCATTATAAACTACAGGCACAGTTTACTCAGCCTTTATTATGAGTTTCATCTCCTAGTTGGATTCTTATAAAAAAATATTATTTGGATGCATCAACTACAACAAAGTATTCAAGAGTGTTATGCCTGAAATACACTGTTAGAAAACTAAAAGCTAAATTATTAATCACTAAATTAGTGCTTTTTTGTGTTCTTTTATATACTGTATTATAGAAACATATACAGTTTATGCAAATGTTTAGGCACCCCTGACAATTTCCATGATTTTCATTTATAAATAATTGGGTGTTTGGATAAGCAACACAGTAATATTTCAGTCGTGAAATTAGGTTTACTGGATGAACAGAAAATGTGCAATATGCATCAAAACTAAATTAGACAGGTGCATAAATTTGGGCACCCCAACAGAAATATCATATCAATATTTAGTTGAGGCTCCTTTACCAGAAATAACTGACTCTAGACACTTCCTATAGCCTGTAATGAGTGTCTGGATTCTGGATGAAGGTATTTTGGAACATACCTCCTTGCAAAACATCTCCAGTTCAGTTAAGTTTGATGGTTTCCGTGCATGGACAGCCCACTTCAACGCACCCCACAGTTTTTCAATGATGTTCAGGTCTGGGGACTGGGATGGTCATTCCAGAACATTGTACTTGTTCCTCTGCATACATGCCAGAGTAGATTTTGAGCAGTGTTTTGGGTCGGTGTCTTGTTGAAATATCCAGCATTCAACTTTGTGACAAATTCCTCTACATTATTCTCAAGTATCAGCTTGATATTGAGTGGAATCCATGCGACCCTAAACTTTAACAAGATTTCCATACCACCCTGGCCACACAGCTCCAAAGCATGATGTAACCTCCACAAAATTTTACTGTGGGTAGCAAGTTTGTCTAGAAATGCTGTGTTCTTTTGCCACCATGCAAAACACCCATTGTTATGACCAAATAACTCCATCCTTGTTTTATCAGTCCACAGCACCTTCTTCCAAAATCAAGCTGGCTTGTCCAAATGTGCGTTTGCATACCTCAAGCGACACTGTTTGTGGCGTGTGTGCAGAAAAGGCTTCTTCCGCATCACTCTCCTGTACACAGTGACACCATCTGCAGCAACATTAGTTTGCAGGTCTTAGCAGGTGGTCTGTGGGCTGTTAAATGTCACCATCCTTCGCATTTGCCTCTCCGATATTTTACTTGGCCTGCCACTTCTGGCCTTAACAAAAACTGTGCCTGTGGGCTTCCATTTCCTCACTATGTTCCACACCGTGGACACTGACAGCTTAAATCTGTGATAGCATTTGGTAGCCTTCCGCTAAACCATAATGTTGAACAATCTTTGTTTTCAGGTAATTTGAGAGTTGCCACTCTTCAGAGCAGTGTCAAAGAGAACAACAATTTGCAATTGGCCACGCTAAATACCTTTTCTCATGATTGGATGCACATGTCTATGAAGTTCAAGGCTAAATGGGGTCACCAAATCAAATGTGTGCTCCAATTAATCAGTGCTAGGTAGTTACAGGTATTCAAATTAACAAAATGACAAGAGTGCCCAAATGTATGCACCTGTCTATTTTTGTTTCGATGCATACTGCACATTTTCTGTTAATCCAATGAACCTCATTTCACTGCCGAAATATTACTGTGTCATTCAGTTATTTAATAGATCAAAATGAAATTACTGATCCAAACACCCAATTATTTATAAATGAAAATCGTGGAAATTCTCAGGGGTGCCTAAACTTTTACATACGACTGTATATTTTTTTCTGTACCCTTTTGCAAGTATTGAAAATGCTCAGTGGGTTATATTCCTCTCTAGTTATTCTCCATGATTTTTTCAACATATTGAAACAATGGAGCAGAATGGACCTGTCTGTCTTTATTAAAGACAAAAATAAATGGATCTCAAACCTCTTCTGGGGGTCCCCCAGCCATGCCATCGACGTATTCCCGAGCTACCACACCTGATTCAACTATTCAAATATTCATCAATCATCCCCATACATAAAAAAACATACAAAAAATAAATTCTTACACGTGTAATTACACGCTTCCGGACCATGGAAACATACATGTTAAACCTCACACGGTTATGAAAAGTCTGTTCACCCTAACCTTAACCTCACTTATCGAGCATGTTATCCCTGAACTAAATGTTCCTCAAATACTATAAATTGTAACTGATTGGTCTATTGGAATTGTTTTAGGAGAATGGCGGTTCAATGTACGAAAGCTCCCATTTGAATGGCCATATTGTAGTCTATGTATGTAATGCGGAAAAATGTACGGTTACCCACGTTTCGCCACGAGAATGTGTTGCAAGTCCTGATCTGCTTGAATCATGTGAGCTGGTTGATGGCCATAACAATACTTTGAGACCTCTGTCAGTCTAAAAATATCAACTGTCAGCACGCCATACATCAAATTCTGCACAATAATCCACAAAGTATACACAACATATGTAGTATTACATGGCCAGACCTTGGGTGAAAACACAAAGTCTGATAATAATGCAATTTTTTTTTTGCACATTAGGAAGAAGAGAACAACTGTTTTGCTGAGTGTTCTCTTCAGACAAACAACTTCCACAACCAATCCCAAGTTTGGATAGTTGGGATGGAAACTTTGCCGAAACTGTGCACTTGTATTTTATGAAGCAGTATAGTTGAGCACTCACTGTAGGTCGCTCTGGATAAGAGCGTCTGCTAAATTATTGAAATGTAAAATGTAAAACGTTAGCAGAGAGAGTGATACCTCCCTCTGCTAGTTATACACTGCAAAAAAAAAAGAATGGAACACACAATCGTCACAGTATAACACCAAATCAATTATTCTTCAGCGATATCAATCTGTCAAGTTAGGAAGCATCATCATCATGTTCATAGCTCGGTTCCCCTGGTATGGATCTCGACAATACAGTATGTTTCCACAATTCTCTATTCTTGGTGATGCTGATGATCACTTTTGTTTCCTCTTCCCTTCCTGACTGATTCTTCTTCAGACTTGTGTTTTGCTAGTGTCCTTGTCACTACTGGTAGCATGAGGTGGTACCTACAGCCCATTCAGGTCGCACAGGTACCTGTTGTCCAGCTTCTCCAGGATGGCACATCCGTATGTTCTGTTCCAAAAATGCTGTGTCTCCCAGTATAGTCTAGGATGGAGGAGATATCAGGAAATGGTCCATTATGCATTGACAAACTCTCACGTTGCCCAGAACATAATACAATCGAGAACCTCTGGACCGTTATGTATCAGTGCATCCAATGCTGCCAAGTAGCACCACAGACTGTCCAGGAGCTCACTGATGCACTGATCCAGGTCTGGATCCATGGCACGTGGGGGCCATACACACTACTGTGTCACATTATGAGTTGTTGTATAATATTAAATTCACAGACTGTGATTTTAATTGTTTACTTAGATTTTCGCTGTGAGTTTGAATCCAACCCTCAATTGGTTGGTGATTATGGTTCCCATTGACCGTGGTTACGTCATTTTGTTTTAAAGACATGACCCAATGTAAAGTTAAGATTTTGATCTTTAATATGTTTTGTTCATCGAGACCAGATGGGTGGTTTAAGTGTTTCCTTAACATTTTTTAGCAGTGTATGTATTTCTGGTCCCCTGTCTGCAAATTTTCATGAAAATTTGTCCAAAGGTCTATACTGTAGCGATGGCCATTCAAAGATTAAAGAAGCCATCTGCCTTGCTAGACTACGATGTACTGTTTCTACAGTAAAATGCTTTGGATAAGATAATCTGCTAAATAACCTAAACTGTAACTGTGAGGGGACGCCTATGTCTTGTTATGGATAAACTGTCTATACAGTATTTACATGTTGGTATAAGATATCTGCTAATTTGTTTAAGAAAATGGTTACAAGATGCTGGGGAATCCCGCTAAGCACCTCTGAATGACTATTTAAGTGTATAGCTCATTAACCTAACTGTGTTTTCTTATTTTTCAGCATTCTTTTATACTCTTTGAAAAAAGGTGCCCTGAATATCCTGAATGCATTACTCAGCTGACCCAATAGAAGAACCCTTTGAAGAACCCTTTTTCGTTGTAGTGAGTAAGCATTTTAGCTCCATTTATAACACTTTACACTTTTTGAATCCAAAAGACTTGTACTTAGAACCAAAAATCATTCTTCTTGGAGCCATGAAGCATTCTCTGGGGATAACAAAAAATAAACAGGTAACAATTTCTATGAAGTACATTTTATAATGCTTTATATGGTGTATTACCCCCTTAAGCAAAAGCATGCAGTCATTTGTGATAGTTGTCTATGAATTCTTGCAGTTGGTATAGCAGCCCATTCTTCTTGGCAAAACGCCTCCAGGTCATGCAAAGTCTTTGGTCGTCTTGCATGAGGCGAACATTTGAGATCTACCCAGAGTGGCTCGATGAGATTAAGTTCTGGAGACTGTGATGGCTACTCCAGAACATTCACCTTTTTCCGCTGTAAACACTGGAGGGTCAAAAAGGCCTTGTGCTTAGGGTCATTGTTGTGCTAGAATGTAGAAGAGCGTCCCATGCGCAGCTTTCATGCAGAAGAACGGAAATTGTCTGCCATTATTGTCTCATAAAATGCTGCATTAATCTTGCGATACATTTTCATAAGGTTCCCTGTGCTTTTAGAGCTCACACACCCCCAAAACATCAGTAAGCCACCACCATGCTTCACAGTGGGGATGGTATTCTTTTCACTATAGGCCTTGTTGACCCCTCTCCAAACATTTCCAGAGCAGCCTGTATGTCCTTTGAGGTTACCTGTGGGTTTTTCTTTGTATCCCTATCAATTCTTCTGGCAGTATTGGTCTACCTGACCTTGTCTTGGTATCAAGATATCTTTGACTCTTCCACTTTTTAACAAATGATTGAAGAGTATTGACTGCCATTTGCAAGGCTTTGTATATATATTTTTTATATATTTTCCAATTAAGGGTGGCGGGCATCTCCCTTAGAGATAGGGTGAAAAGCTCAGTTATCCGTGAGGATCTCAGAGTAGAGCCGCTGCTCCTTTGCGTCGAAAGGAGCCATTTGAGGTGGTTTGGGCATCTGGTAAGGATGGCCCCTGGGCGCCTCCCTAGGGAGGTGTTTTTAGGCACATCCAGCTGGGAGGAGGCCTCGGGGAAGACCCAGGACTAGGTGGCGGGATTATATCTCCAACCTGGCCTGGGAACGCCTCGGGATCCCCCAGTCGGAGCTGGTTAATGTGGCTCGGGAAAAGGACATTTGGGGTACCCTGCTTGAGCTGCTGCCCTGCGACCCGATCCCGGATAAGCGTACGAAAATGGATGGATGGAACTGTATGCAGTTCCAGTGCCTTATTATGCAGGTTTTTCGACAGTTATTTTCTGCTCCCCATGGCTCTGTATTTATCCTGCCCAGTGCATCCACGTGAGAGCAACCAAGCTCATTGACTATACTAATTGCAATATAAAATGCCATAGGTGTGGAAAATTTATCTTTAATTGCCATTTTAACCTGTGTGTGTTGGGTGATTTCTATTATCAGTATGGTTTACAAAGGTCCCAAACAACTGTGTGATAATTAATGGCTTCATATGAGAACTACATAACAGTCATGAACAGTCATATCGTCAAAAACAATGCTGAAATTTTACAATGTCTGCCAGGGTATGCAAATTTATGAACACAACTGTATGCCCATTCTAATAATTAATGTGTCATGTAGATCCTAGGAGGACCAAAACCCTTGGAACATGCTTCTTGTCCCCACCTTGCTGTACTGGTGCCCAAGTCACTGCTGTTGGTGATTACATTTCCACCTGGTAACACCAGCTGTACATCTCCAGAGCACGTCCCGTTGTCCCTGCCCAAGGCCACCGAAATGTGGTCACAGCCCATCCATTCCTATTTCCATTTATGTACACTACCAGAACACTGATAAACAATGTGACTTTAATACAATGGGATGTGTACCTTCAGATTCCCCACCCGGTACAGTTATAAGAAGACTGGCCACCTCTTTGAGTCCGGCCCTTCTCTAGGTTTCTTCCCTAGGCTCCATCTACTAGGGAGGTTTACCTACAATAGCCACTGTGCAACTTGTTGTTGCTTGCTCTTTCAGGTTTTTAGGCCAGGTTCTATCATAGCACTTTGTGATGACTGCTGTTGTAAAAAGGGCTTTATAAAATAAAATTGATTGATTGATTTATGGTTTATAATATAATACAATTTGAACACATAATTTATTATATTTTATTATTTGGTTTAGTAATATTAATAAAGCAATAAATGTGTAAAATTAGATGGCCCACTAAGCCATGGGGACCTAAGTCACTGCATTGCAGGACAGTCTACATGATATCAGTCTATATCATGATAGTCAGTGATTCGACAATGATTATGGGTTCTCTGACTTTCCCCGGAGTTCCAGCTAGAGGCAGCACAAATTGGTATAGAACTGCCGGTGATTTGGGATAGATAACTCAAATTATCTCTCTTTCCACGCCACTCTACAGCGACTCCTTGTGTGCAGATCAGGCACTTTAAAATTAAATCGCTGAAGTATAGTTAGTCAACGTAATCATCCCGTGCGTGATCTGACTAAAGGCTTCCGTGGTGGATGAGTATTGTGAAAAGAATCACCAGCTTGGCAACATGAGGTTCAATGGACCCCTTGCCATCTCACACATCTGTCTAAGTTGTTGCGGAGCTGCCGACAAGGCAGGGTTAGTGGGAATTGGGAGGGGAAGAAAATGAGATAAAAAAACAATATATTTGGAAAGTACAGTTGCAATCAAAATGATTCAACCCCTTTTGCAAAAAATAAAATGTATTGTCAAAATTTAGACTTTCAGCTGTTTGTAATGAACAAATAAAACAAAAGCAATTGAAATAGCTCAACAAAACAAATGCTTGAAATGGTTTCCCCAAATTCAACTATTCTCACTGACACCTCAGTGCCTGTTGCCACCAAGTCATGCTGCAGGTCTTTTGCAGTCACACAAGGGATATTCACAACCTGCTGTCTCACAAATCTGTTTAGGGCCATTTAAGGAACCACTGTTGACTTAAAATTGAACTTGCAAACTATCGTTCCAACAGCGTCTCTGGGAACATTCAGTGCCTATCTTTTTGTACCCTGTTCATTGTTTGTGAAGGGAGATGATCTCTTCTCTTACCATTTTGGACAACTTTTTTGACTTTGCCTTTTTTCTCACATACAGTCAAACATGACACTCAACAAACCCTTAGCCAGTTCAGGTATGTCATGTGTTCCAGCTCAAGCTCATCTGGTGCAACTAATCATGCCATTGATTAGTTATATCAGTGGTGGTTGGGACAACACCTAATTCTATTCAGTGGGTTGAATAATTTTGAGACAGGAGTTGCATTTTTAGTTGGATTTGGGGAAACCAATTGATGCATTTTTTGTGTTGAGCTATTTCGACTGCATTTGTTAGATTTGTTCATTGCAAACAGCTGAAAATCTATACATTTTAACAACACACATGATTTGCAATGGGAGTTGAATAATTTTCAAGGAATCCGGTCACAAAGTAAAACATCAAATAATGTGTTAATAATGTTTTCAGTATACAGTAAAGGTTGAATTATCAAATTACAGTTTTTCTTAGTTTTTTTGCATTTTTCATACTGTCCCAACTTTTTGGGAATTGAGGATGTGCATGAAATCATGTTCTTTGTTTTAAGCCGATACTGTACTGTGTTTGAGGTGTATACTTTCGCTTCAAACTAGATTTGTTCAAGATTGCTGTCATATCTTATGAGTAATTCTGATTTAGCCAACTGCCTTAACATTTAAGGTGATTGTAATGTCTTTGTTTTAGGATTGATTAGCACTTTGTCTTTAATACATTTATTTGCTATTTCTCTTTATGGCATCAGATCATATATACCTTAGACCTATTTGCATGTTATTTGTTTTACTGGAGGAGGTGTTACGCTGTCCCAGTGTGAGATGGCTTGGCTATGAAAAAAGATATGGACTCACTGTGTACATATCTGTATTCATGTGTATGTGTTTCTCATTATACCAGTGCATTGCACTGTTCATTTGCGTTTTTACTGAATATACCTGTATGTATTATGGAGTGTGGCCCCATCCCCTGTTCACCTGGTGCCTTAGTCAGGTGTCATTTATGATATCGTAAATCAAGTGCCTCATATGTTCTGATTGTTCATTACATGCAGCTGGTATTCCTTAGTCCCTATTTAAGCCCAGGTGAACAATGGATGGCGTGGTTCATTGATTAAGTGTCACACGTTTGAAATTCACCATGTTTGGCCTGCTGTGATCCGGGAGTGTTGTGCTTAACTATAAGTAGTGTGCAGAGGAAATGTGTAGCTTGAGTTTAGGCATATGCTCTTCGTAATTAGTCATTGGATCTATGCCGCAAGAGAGTATAGTGTTTGTACAGTATATTTGTTGTGCTTCCTGTTAACTCAGAGTTTTTGCGTACGCTCTGTATCATGTCAAGTCTATATAAGCATTACGAGTATTACTAATTATATACCGTTGTGCAAACACGCTACCACCTGCCATAACTTTGCTGTTTGTATACATCCTGGACTACCTGTCAGTAAACTACCAACAAACCAACTACTGCCTGCCTGGTCTCCCTCCTCCTCAATCCACATACAATTGTGACAGGAGGACAGGTAATGTAATTAGGTACACATTCACAAATCAGATTGTAAATGTTATGTAATGTTAATGTTTTTTTTATTTAGCAGTAATAATTCAATCCTGACCTTTTAATTGGCTAATTCTAATGTCTTCTGATAATACTTCTCCACCCTGAAACATCAACCTTTCATTTTGAGACTATGGTTTTATATCTGACACTGACACGGGTTAAGGAAGAATAATAAGTAACTATTGCTTAAAATTAAGTGCTGCACAAACAGTAGCCCACAATTAGCAGAGCCCACATACATCAACTACAATAGTGAATGATTCTGTTCATAGTCTGTTTTGCAATAATAGAATTATTGAATAAAGAAACTATTATACATGATAGATGAATGCTGTTTTTCTGTTTATTTATTCACTTTTCTATTATTAGTGTTATGTCCACCATAACAATTAAAGATCATCAAATAAAACGGATTTCATCATTCCTTGGCATTCTTTCTTTTGATTTATTTTCTCCTGAATTCTCTTCGCCTCAAAACCTCACCTCCTTCTTTCAATCACTTCCCTTTATTCTCGCTTCAATGATTTGATTGGTGGCAGACAGACTAATTCAATCTTTTCATTTTTGATTAACTGTTAATAGATGGGAAAGCAGCATTTCAGCTGAGCTAATCGTTCGAAATGACATCTCATCCTTTGCCTAAAAATGGCATATCAAGTGCAATTGAGATGTTTCACTAAGATCAGCATGCTGGAGGCGTTTAGGATGTCTATTGCAGAGCACTGAAATTATGGTTATGGTCACACTTCCTCAATTCAAATACGGTGACAGAAAGTATACTGTTGGGAGCCAATCTCGAGCTATAAATGTAGCCGGCTATTGCATTAACACTTCAAAACATATTTATACCTAGAATAATAACCTCCAGATTGTCGTACTTATTGTAGAGAAAAAATAATAATATGGAGAAGTTTGTTAAAGTAAAAAGTCCAAGTCTTCTCTTAGTAACACTTAGCCTGTATACCACTTTTCATTGGTCATGACAGTGTCTGATTATAAGGCCATGTTGACAAATACTACAATTCCCTCAAAACACTCCTAGGAATTCTGTTTCAATGCTCTCAACTACCTCTTCCACATCTGTCACTAAACCTGTCACTGCTCCCCATATCAATAGCCCAGTCATGTGAAACAACTCATCATATATCGTCAGTCAATGGAAGATCAACGTGTTGTGCTTTTGGCCCCTAGGGGCCCCCAGGTTACAGACTCTAAACAAACAGAGGGTTCTGTCATGTGGGGCTGTCACTGATGACACATGTGATAGAAGTCACTGACTTCGCCCTGAAGGAAACATTAGATAACATCAACAACAAACATGGGGAAACAACTATCATTTAATACGGTAGATCATATTTCCTTCTAAAGTTTTCCTTACGATCTTTAGAGAAAGACATGCACGTGTAGATCTGAATGTGATTCGTGTTGGGACAGCACAATTTTTTTTTCTTCCCCTAAATGATGAGGAAAGAGACCAGACACTAGGGATATAATATCACAGGCCTTGATGGGAATGTGCCGGAAGAGGCCAGCTGAACTGACCTCCAGTGCCTGAAGGTAACCTTCCTGAGGGTCACAGAGGAGAGAAGAGATGCGGTGATTGTTTCTCATGCAGCGCACGTTGCTGTCCCTCCAGAGTGGAAATATTTGACGGATCACTGTCATTCGCCCCAAAGCACTGTGGGCCAGCTCCATGATCTCTGTGTCACTGATCTCCTACAGGGTGAGAGGCAGAGAAGAGAGAGGTGGGGGGAGCAGGGATGGAAAAGCATCAACAAACGCTACATAAATACACAAGGTGAAACAGAAACCCTGCTGCCAATTACTACTCATCACCAGCTCGGACAAGGTGTACAGAGCCACTCCATGCAGTGTCAATATTAGGACAGGCTCAATAGTATATTTGTCACTTGTTAGGAGCTGTCAGAATCCTAATAAGAATGACCAGCGCTGCAGACATTGAAGCTTTCTTCATAATAGTTGTTTTAATCTTTCGGTACGTAGTCATTCATGTTTTCAACAAGCTTTTTATGTAAAGCAAGTCATTGCAAATTAAATGTAGAAATAATAAGACACAGCCAATACTCCATAACCTCCATAGGTTAGTTGGACTGTTGCCAAACAACCGATAAGCTGGGAAGTAATAGTATATCTGTGTGTTGTAAACTGTCCATAGTATGGACACATTATAATCAACAGTTATAAGACTCTGGCTTTTTCCCAGACTCTAAAAGACCTCACGCTTTCCATCTTCAGAAGCATTCAGTGATCTGGCCTCTATTGGTCATCACATCATGATGTATTGCTTGTTGTTTTTCCCTTGAGATTCTATGTAAAGCATTGTGATTAGTTATTATTATTATTATTATTATTATATTCGGAGAGCCACAGTCTCAGCAGATGGCAGTGCTGCAGCAGCTGTGTCCTTAAGAGGATTAGTTCAGATAAAAACGAGTATGGAGGCTTTGCTAAAAGCCTTATTTTTTCTTCTTCCTTGGGTCTACATGCTGTTGACACTTGGGTCTGCTTGCTATTGACTATACATCGATCTTTGAGCTGCTGTCTGGGAGACTCAACTGGCCCAGGGACCCACAACTTCGCCCACCAGAATAAGTGCCAGTCAGCCACTTCCTGCTCTGTACCTGGCTCTCTGTTCACTTCACCACCATATCTGAAGGCTTGTCTTCTCAGAATTTTTCACATTAGTTCTTTATTTTGTGGTATTTTTTTCTGGCTTGGGCTTCCCTCTGTGGTAATGGGAGACTGAATCCAGCAGGCTTGTACACCTTGCCTGACCTGGCATGAACTTGTGTCTGAAAACAAGGTATTGAGACAGGTTTTGAGGTGTAATGTGCTCTGGAAACCAGCCCTGCGTGTCTGTTTGAAGCAGCAGGGAAGCCTACGGTTCTGTACAACTTCCACATCGATGAAAGAGATGACTCTCACATGATTTGGTAATAACAAACACATCTGGCGCTGACTGTTTTGAGGTGATGCATTTTCCGTTTATACAATATTGTATTATGGGGTAAAAGATAGTCAGGTTCAGCATTATATACTCTGAAATAATTTAGACAATGATTTAGGCGTCAAATTATTGAGACAACAGATGTTTTGACAAAAACAGTTAAGCCAAGCAGTGTCGGAAATGTATAACAATTGCATGCTGTTAAAATATAAATGCCACCATATTACAAACTGAATTTATTATGTAAATGTAAAGTCTGGAGATGAACAGGAAATTATGTTTTTGCTTTATTCTTTCACCCCCCATATGTCGAAATTAAAGCAGTGCATGCAGTATGCTTACTAATATGTTTATGCATACCTGCAAACTCAGAAGGGCTGAAAAAGGTGACACATTTTATAAAGCCCCCCCCCCCCCCCAAGAAGAAAATATAGGGGAAAGACAACATTTTCTTCAGGTAGAAAAAACTAACTCTGACTGTATTATTCAACGTTAAATGGTTCACCAGAGCAGGTGTTTCATCACTCATTGACGTTAAACCAGACACCAAT
>JACXGM010000176.1:0-14761 GCA_016801145.1 Umbra pygmaea
AAGAAGTGCAGTCTCTGTACTGAGGAGTGGACGGAAGAAGTGCAGTCTCTGTACTGAGGAGTGGACGGAAGAAGTGCAGTCTCTGTACTGAGGAGTGGACGGAAGAAGTGCAGTCTCTGTACTAAGGAGTGGACGGAAGCCAGACTGAAGCTCTAACAGGTAATTGTTGAGGAGGTGGTTTTTGAAGTTGAGGCAACAGTCCTTTCCAGGGTTTTGGCAAGGAAGGGGATGTTGGATATTAAGAATGGTGGTATCCAGTCCGGGCTCCTTTTAAACTGCAGCAGTTTTGTAGATAGACGGGACAGTGGCATGGGTGAGGGAGAAGTTGACAATGCGTGTGATGAAAGGACAGAGTGCAGGCAGGCAGGCAGGCTTTAATGAGTGACGCAGGGATGGGATCCAGGGAACAGGTAGTCATTTTGGACGACAGTATATGTTTGGAGATATAGGCAGAATCGATGGGGGTGTATGCATGGAAGTCAGTATGAAAGACAGCTGGTGGACAGAGTAAGTAGTTGGCAGTTGTTAGATAGATTTTCTGCTTCATTCAGAGAAATTTGCTCCCATATTTTTTGAATCCACCACCACCATTTCTGTCCTGTCCCTTCAACTCTCAGTCAGGAAAAATAAATATTGAATCTGAACTGCTACACTAGTTAGGTTAACTAGCTTATATTGCAATGCATTTAATAAATGTGGTGCATTTTTATTTATCAATTCACAGGCTATCAACTTCCAGTGCTGGATTAACAGAAGTCCATATGTACTTACAGTAAGCAATCTTTCTCTGATTCATTCCAAAGGGTCCCAGTAATGAAATGGAGCATTGTTTTCATTGGTATAATCCATTTGTTATGTGACAACGTTTAAAAACTTTGTAAACATTGTTTACAACTATCAGTGTAACTATCACAAACTATTTCCGGACTTTCGACCTTCAAAATTGTGTTCTGATTCCGAATCCCCAGGCTTTCTAGATGTTCACAGACATCTGATTCATCTTTCTACACTCAGGGAAAGCATAATTACATGACTATGTCTGACATAGGCTGCGTCTCTTCACATCCTGCTCACACCAATTCACCAGAACGGCACTTGATTGACAGTAAATCCATCAAATCATAACTGAACCACCATAGCTAGACAACAAACGAGCTGGGCTTTTCAGGCATGTTTGGTTGATTCTTATGAGCCAAAAACTACCAGCATGCGTACCCGGTGCGCACTTTAAACCATCATGCAGTGTCTTCACGGGTGGTGTTCCAGATGCAAAATATTTGTTTTTCGACTTTGTTCATTTTAAAGCTTTTTCAAAAAGCATCCCAATGGTCTAAAAGCTTTGGTGTGGTGTGTTTTCACATTAGATTCATTATTATTATTTTTTAGTTTTATTGTATTATTGATGTAAGTGACAACGTAGAGAAACTAGCATGTCCAAATCATTTGTTTTGTAAAATTATAATCGGTCAACCTCTAGTTGGTAACTAGTAAAATACTCGGAAAGGAGCCAGACGGAAGGGTGGCCAGTCCTCTTGGCTATGCTGGGTGAAGTTCATAAGAGTACAATTGCTTTTGAAAAAGATGCAGTCTGTAATTTTGGCATCTGGTTGTAAAAGGGGTGCTATTGAGCTAAAATTGTCAGGGTCCCCAAAAATTGTGTATTATGTCATATATTTGTACTTCATGTCAGAAACCATCTGACTTAAACTCAGAATTTGATGGCTACCTGAAGTGATTCTACTTAGAGATTATGTACAGGTAAATAGCACATTACAGAGCCAGGCCAAAACAGGACATTTAAAACAATTTTCTTTCAATTGAAAAAGGTCAGACTGCACCTTTAAGGCCACATCAAGACATTGTGCATGTTCAATTTAGATGACCAGCAGGTCAATAAATACAGTTGGGTTGTGTCCAGAGTCTTTAGGCAGAATCCAGATAAGCCACAATACCTGATGGACAATCACACTATTTTACTATTCAGAAATTAGGGTTACATGTTCAAATACCTTGTTGGTTTGATGACATTCTCAGTGTTGATGACTTGGTGGCTGTTGATTTCCTCATTATCAATAAAATTACCTGAATCAGATATAATAGTTGTTGTTGTAGTATAAACAAAACTTTGTGAGGCACAACATGTGGTTCTATATACTGTAGCTATTTGTTATTTCATCATCATCATCAATGTTTTAAGAAATTACATGGTTCAGTAGATGTTGTGACATCTCAGTGCTGTTTATACATTTTAGTCATTGTTACACTAAATCAGTTCTCATACCATTTTCACTGGCGTGCTGAATAACTGAGAATCCTGGTAGGGCTGAATACCTGAATGACAACACAAGCCTTAATGAGGAAATAAAATCTGAAAATGCATTTTTACCAACGGAATCAAACAAACCTAACAGTAGGAACACCAATGAACATTTTAAAATACAGACACCAACCTCTGCTTTTTAAGGGCGCATTTGAGCTTTTCTATGAGGCTCCTCCACTGCTCTGTCACAGGGCCGCTGTCTGCAGGCGTTTGGGCAGGGATCTGGGACTCGCTTAGTGTTGGGACTGGGCCAGCTATCTGGGTGCTGTCCATGACTGTTGGTGGTTTGGCCATGCTTAGATTGGATGCCACTACTGTTGGAACTTCTGTCTGGCTCGGGGGTACAAAGACCTGGCTAATAAGAGTCTGGGATGGGAAGGCAGAGTCCTTGGGGTCCCCGTGGATCCGGGGCAGGTCTTGGAGATTAAGCGTGGTTGTTTGTGTGCGGGGTGGTTCTGCAGATATGTTCTGGCCACTGTGTAGGCTGTCAACAGCTTCCTTCATCCTGTGGACCAGAGCTTCCTCAGCCGCTTGTACCTTGTCTTCCATGGTATCCTTCGAGCCACCCAGCCTAACAGACACATCATCAAACACATGGAGTGTTGTTACAGTACAAATGAAAATGTATCGGGACAGAATTTAAATTTGTAACAGTTATGTCCTCTCTGCCAGAACTCCACTCACTCAGAGCTGAGAGGGGTTTCCCCAGCATTGGTTTTAGGCCCCAGCCCGTGGCAAAGCTCTTTGAGCAGGTCCAGGTGCTGCGGGTTGCTAGTTCCCATCCCAGTACTCAGGATCTCAGCATAGACGTTGTACTCATTTATAAATGTTTTCAAGCCTGGCAGATGGGTCATTCTCACCTGAAAACATAAAACCCAACAGATTAGGATCGTCTTTAGAATAGTAGCTAAATCAATAATGCAATGATAACCTACCATGGGATCAACGAAGACTGTGTTACCCAAACTCAGAACCACTTTGGCTTGGTGCTGCAGGCCCTTGATCTTCTGACTGATTGCTCTGGTGACCTGAATGATAACTAGAACATTAACAGAGCTTTTCCCCCAACGAAATCTGGTGAGCCAGGAGACAATGATCTATAGAGAGACAGCGCTTTCTCTATCCAGAGAGAAAGTGTATGAAATGGCGAGTGAGGAAGAGAATGTAAAAGAGAATGGAAGAGGAAAAAGAGTGACAGTGTGCAGGCCAGATGCAGATAGTAAAGACCTTGGGGTTCCAGTCCACCTCTGCGTCGATAGGCATGGCCCTGCAGACGACCAACTCTAGGGCCTGGGGGGGCAGGCTGTGGAACTGGGCTGGAAGCTGCAGCAGCTGGTGGGACTTCACCTCCTGCTCACGTCCCTCGTCCAGGAACAAAGCCCTCACACTGCTAAACAGACACTCTCCTTTGTCTGGCACGGAGGTCACTTGCACCCTGTTTAAAATGTAGGAGAGGTGCAGTGGAGCTGTCAAGCTGGGGTAGAGCTATTACAGCAGAGATCCACTTAAAGTAGGAACCAGGTCCAATGGGTACACAACAAGAAAACAGGATCATGGCCTGGTCCAACAAATCTCAGTTCAGTTTAGTTGAGTGTCCTGTTCCAGACCCCAACCCAATAGAGCATCTCTTAGGGTTTCCCCCAGATAATGTTTTAGTTCGGGCAAATGTTGTCTCGGGGAGCGGGGTGTGGATGCACAAGTGAATACTATCGAATTGTGCCATGCTGCACGTTCACTGTATATTACTGTACCCGGAGTGCAATGAGGTTAATATACCACCAGATGGCGCTGCACTATTTACGGATATACCTAGTTAAGGCGGCAAGGTATTCTTGTCTGGTCCGCCGCCTTGACTAATTAACCCTGCGGGAAACCCTGATCTCTGATATACTAACTCAGTTTTCCCCCCACTTACACCTTTCCGTATATTATTGTGTTACAACATTAAATCAAAATTAATTTGATTTGTTTTTACACTGATTATGTCCGTCCGTCCGTCTTTTGTACATGTTGTTTTTTGTACATGTTGTCTTTTGTACATGTTGAATGCTGTATCTCCTGAAACCATTAACAACGACTGCCTGTGCCTGATAATCTGATCACGTCCATGGCCACTTTGACGGGGACAACAAGCAGGTGGCCATCAACATTGTGGTCTCCCAAAGCACCAACCCCTCATCCCCCTTGACAGTTGCACTACCCTGCCCCAACCCCACCACCCCATTGCACTACCCCTACCACCTATAGTGTTCTATTTATATTTATGATATGTACATACTGTAACTACGTTTATGCATACCCATATTCTATACTGCTCCTTATACTGTTCATATTGCACATACACTTCTTTTTCCTACTCTTAAAATGTTACTATTACTACATTACACATATCTGTGTATAATGTTCATACTCTATATCCATATTTATTCTGTATCTCATTATGTCAGTATAAGTATTTGCTTAATGTCATAATGTCAGTATCAGTATTTGCTTTCTACCATGCACAAATAAAAATGTCACTGAACAATGAGCACTCAAACACACCAAACCAACAATTACTATAAACACACACAAAAACAGATTTTGCACAGGCACTGGACTAGTATTGTCAACAAAATGCTACAGTCATTGTCTTTGTGGGCTAAATTGTGTTATTTCCTGACCTGTGGTAGACCTCGTCCTCTTGTACTCCGTAGAGGCTTCCCTCCAGCACCTCTTTAGCGTTCAGCTTCTGAGTGGTATAGTAGGCTGTCATCTCGGATGCCAGGCTCTCATAACGGTCTTCCTTTTTACTCACGATGCGCCCATAGTACACGGACGCTGTCTTTATGTACAAGGGCAAAACCTTTGAAAAATATTGGAAAATATATATGTCTTTATTCATAGATATTCAGATTGCATATTAAGGGAATAATTCACCTACATTACATCCTTACCTGTAATACATGTTTTGGTTTAGAGGGAAAATTCACCATAAACCAGCTGAGTAACATATTAATTAGTAATGAAAACATTTTGAAAATAGTGAGTTTGAATTTTATTTTGTGGTAGAAAATGCTTCCTGTTTCCACAAGGTCAATGGTTCAAAGTAAAATTAGTGCCCACCTCCCTAGGGAGTAGCTTCTAATGTTTGTGAAGAGCCTCAAAACACAGGCGATAGCTAGAAATTAGCTACAAACCTTTTAAAACAAGCATTATTTTTAAACACATACATTCATCCGTCCATTAGAATTAGGTGTGCAACCTTGCTCCGTCTTGGAGTATTAAACCCAAGTTCTCATATTACTTTGCATTAATCACACAATATACACAAACACCACAAGACAGATGCTAGCTAGCCAGCTTGATTCTCCACCAGCCATCTCAAACTAGTGACTACTACACCGAAAGATACGACCATAATCTAGTTAACTATTCATCGTACAGTAGCTTGAAAACTTTACAAATCGGACACTAATTCTTTATACTACGAATGACACAATATATGCAATGACAAACAGAAAACACAGCTAACTTGTACTAGGATTAGCTCACCAGTAAATAGTCAAAAGACCTAAAGCTCTGGCTGTGATCTAGCTTAGCGTAAATGATAAAAATGAGCTTGTTACTGTACAATCAGTGACCAATAACACCTTTCTGGCCCATTCGGCCCAAACTAAATAGTGTTTGCGTTTATGGTGTGTGTGTGTGTCTGTGTGTGTGTGTGTGTGTGTGTGTGTGTATATGTGGAACAAAAAAGTGTTCTCTACATCATGGTAGGTGGTCCCAATCAGAGTTGAAAGAAGTACAATAAGTACAGGAGGCTTGGACACATGTACTGCAGTAAATGTTGTATTTTCCCAACTAATTAATTCACCATAGCAACACCCACCCATTGCCTGCGTTCCAGCAGCTAAATCACACTTGTCACCCCTAACGCAAACACCTCCTTTGGCAGCAATTGCTTCCAGTTCTTTGCTGCCAATCACTAAAGGACTCCCAACACACCTTGAAGCTGGAGACAACCATCTCCTTCACTATAAATATCAGCTGTCCGAGCTGTTTATCAATCATATATAAATGAACACTTGTAAATGTATCATCATTTCTATTGTGCCTGCAGCATTTTTATGTGCGCATGATAGACTGTGCTTAATTAAGTCTGCAGTAGAATTGAAACCAGCAGTTCAAACACGACTGAATGAAAGTAACGCCAAAGTCGCTAAAATAATTTTTTCTAAATCCAAAAATATATGAATCGCATAATACACCTGAGCTAATGCAACACAAAACAAGATCGTGGAGATTTACAGCACAATGAAAGTGGCTCGTTATTTTCGTTGGTTTGAAGTACTGAGCGATGTGCAATGTAATACTGATCACAAGAAATATGTTACAGTTAACCACACTGCAAGAACACAAATAAAAATATCCTAAACACGGGAGGTTGCTCAGGTGTTAAGCATTTGTATGACAGTTTAGGACTAAGTCCGTGATCGTATCAGAATATATTCCCCCGGCTCCTACAATATTCGATACAGTGATTTTGGCCAGTATCGGACTAATACCGATACTGAATATCGGATCGGCGCACCCCTACTCTGTACTACATTTAACAATTATTTATTAAACACTAAATATTACATTTCAATAATAACATTGAATATACATTTCCGTTGTCTTGAAGGTTCATTTTATTTATTAAAGTTTTTTGCAGTATTCTTTTTTTATTTACAGGAGGATGCATAAGCCAGGGAGTCAGGTAGCGGGAGACAGTCAGCTATGCGGGGGACTCAAACCACGCATCACCAGGGGGCATGTGTAGACCGGAGTTGGGAACTTACACCAACACAGGTACTGACTATGTTTTGTTTATACACTGTACTTTGCTTTGTCTTGGCCATGTCATTGTTGTAAATGAGAATCAGTTCAGCCTACCTGGTTAAATAAAGTTGAAATAAAAATGAATAACTTGCAGCTGAGTTCACAAATTTTGGGAAGTTCTTAATTAGGAACAAAATGACCAGTAAATGGGGCTCATTACTAACCGGTGATCTATGAAATAAATAGAGTCCTATAAGATCCTAATATGATAGAATATCCAAAAAGACTGTTTAACTAGGGGCGTATATCTTAAGTGTCAGTGAAAAATTTAATAATGGAAAGTGCTTCAGTCATTTTCACATTAGCTATTTTAGGTTGGTAAATTCACTTATGTAGAAATGCAAGCAGCAGCAAGTCATTATTCTGCCAGGTTGCTATTCTATTTAAAATAGGTATTGAATTTAGAGAACATTGTAAGACAACAATGTGCTTTGGCTGCCCCAGTTTGAAGCAACTCCCTGACACTACAAGCACCTCGGCACAACTCGTTCACTAGTGTATCGCTAACATATAAATACTTTTATTTTGCATCTGTTGTTGTCATCTACATAAAATAATTTATTAGCAACAGCTGTAGTTAGCTAGCTATGAGTTTAGCTGTTAGGTAAAAAGCCTAGTCTGACTTCAAAGTTACTTTAACGTGAGTTGCATCACTTATATCCATGACCAAATTGATTTGGAACAAAGGACAGTGCGCTCCGTTTCATGCACATGCAGGCAAAACGGGCTGAATAACCTTACGAACAGCATTATAACCAGACAGATTTTCAAAGTGGCAAGCAAATGCAATTATTTCATGTGTCAAATAAAATGTTAATGTCTTAAAGGGGTACTTTACCGATTAGCATTTAGTTTTGTATCAGTAGAAACCCAGTAGTATTACTGAACTAATTCTAACCCTCCCTCATGTCCCCATGAGATAAGAAACCTCTAGTTTGAGTTTGGAAAAAAGTCTTCCGATGACGATTTTTGCATCAATGATTTACATTGATACATTTTTGAATCGTTTAGCATCATCGGAAATTTTTTTGCCCAGTGCCTATAAACTACAACCAGTAGTCGGTGCTACTTCTGCATGTTTTCAACCCGCCCTCAGGGGGTGGGACCTCCCAGAATGTTTAAATAGTGTCAGACATCTTGAAGCTAATCGAGCAGGCTATTGCTCTGTGGAGAAAACTGAGTAATACTTTAGTAGGCTCACCATGACGAAGGAATGTAGTTTTTAACATTATATGGCAAAACGGGATTTTGAAGATCTAGTGCACGAATCCGATGCTCCTGGCTTTTTTTATTTCACCTTTATTAAGCAGGTAAATCGATTGAGAACACGTTCTCATTTGCAAACGCAACCTGGCCAAGATAAGGCGCCATGAAGTACACATGGAGTACAAACATTCAAGTCTACAGTTACAACATTATTCGGTTCAATCCGGCTACCTGTACGAGCAACAATCCAGCGAGGAACCTGAGCAGAAGAGGAGGTGTCCGGGCAGACTCATGTGTGTAACAGAGCAGCCTATCTTTGATCTACAAGTGTACAGAGGGGTGCTGGAAACTTATTTCAGGATCCCGACTGTGAATTAGAAACGCCAGACAAAGCCAGCAGGAAGAAATTGACGAATAAAGTGACTATTTTGTTTGTTTTTCACGTCAGTCAGCTGAGCTATCGTTATGTGTTGCAGTTTGCAAGAACCCGTCTAGTGATGTCGCACATTCATTTTGTTGGCTTAGTTACAGTATAAAACAAAAAAGATCGAAAATGTGTTTCCTGTCAATATTGATATTTTTTACGTTTTGTATAGGTTCCACCCTTAATTGTAATGTACAAAATAAATTCCTGGTTTAATTTTGGAAGATGTTCATTAAAATAATCTTTAAGAGTCCCACTGATTGTGAAACCTTGATTTAATGATTTTGGTTAGTACAATATTTCTCACATGTTGGTATTTTGAGTTTATCTATAATTGTATTGTTTATATTTATTACAGTATTATTTGGGCATTGCCAGTCATTTGGAGTACACTGTAGATACTATAACTAGTAGCTAATTTATTGTATGTATTTAATAAAAGAATGAATTGAAAGAATTGTGTTGAAAGACACACAATGTAACCCCCCAATCATGCCCATAAAATGTATCATTTCAAACATTGCTTTACAGAGAATAAATCAGACAAATAGGAAGAGGCAGGAAGAGACCTAGACTGCCCTACTAAGGCCTTTATTCGCCAGAAAGTAGAACTGAAAAAAATTACTTTAAAGTGTTTAAATTGTAAGCAGAGTATTGGAAAATTGGCAAAGACAACTCACTACTTAAAAAATAAAAAAAAGGACTCAATATATTTGTCCAAATATTGAAGCAAATTAAAGTTAGTCTTTTGCCTGTGCAGGGCAATAGAGGAAACATGTTAGTGCTTTGGTAGTGCAAATAATATATTTTGTTGATAAAATGCAATCATATTGTTGTCTAACCCATTTAAATAGGTAAATAAAGGTGCTTGCAATACATATTCGCAGAGCATCTCATGAGATTTACATCAAAACATGACACATCACAATATGAACACTTTCAAAGAGCTTAAGGCTTTTGTAGGATTGGTGATGAGATCAATGTGCCCAGCAGGAGTAGTGCGCGTGGGATTTTGTGGCCCTGGGTTGCTGGGCCGAGGCATTCAGGCTGATGGCTTCACTAGGGCAGCGACACACAATTCCACAATGAGTAGGAAAGAGATGAGTCATGTCAGCTAGGGATGTAACAATACACTCAAAGCTGGTTTAAAAACTATGAATAAATGTGAAGATTCAAGTCACTGGAGATGTTAAACGAATCATGATACATGTTTTAATTTCAGTCTTCCGAAAGCCAAAATGCCACCATACCTCTGACTTGAATGAGGATGGGGCATCATAAACATCTACTCTTGCCTCTGCCATGTTTGCTACTGTAATGCTACAACCGCACCTGTAAAGCGAGGTCTAAGTACAGCTTCAGTGCCCCTGCTGTTTAACACATGTATCACAATTCATTTAAAGGTACAATATGTAATATCAATCAAAACAACAACAAAATACATACTTTGCATTAAAAGCAAACATCACTATACATATATTATATATATTTCTTAGTTGTGTACTTACATTATCCTAAATGTTTCCACTAACTTTTAAAACCAGAGAAATTTGTAATATAATTTGAAGACACGGGACGTTTCATTTTGTCGCCCGTAAATGGCGACATATAACCTGTGACTACTCTAGTTGTTATAAGATCCAGGGAGCCGCCAAACATAACGTGAATAAAGTTATAATTTTTTAACAATATATTACTTTGTCGGTGAACATTTTTTTCTGCCAGAGATGCTAGATTAGAAGGTTGTCAATGACGACGATAACAAAACCCATGATCCCACGCAACCTCCCGACGTCATCGAAGTACATCTTTTGCGATTGTTTTGATTGAGAGCCCCCTGGCGGCCAAAGATTACATATTGCACGTTTAATATCTCCACAGTCTTAAGGCGAGACACTACAGGTGAATAGGGTAACATTTTTAAATAATAGATATCACCACGAAACTTCCTCAGTTGATTACTTACACAAGTATATAAAAAAATGTATTACAAGTTTTTTAAATATGTATGTTAATTTATGCAAATTAGGGGTTCTCTCATTAAATATGCGCAATTTTGCCTATATTTCCGGTAGACAGATCTGAACGTATGTTAAAGCCAGGTGCAAAATTCTTTTTTCAATTTGTTTACACACAAGATGAAAAAAGAATTACAGAGGGATTTCAAGATATCTGCTTTCATTACCTAGAAAATCTAAATAAACTGTCCATAGCCTTAAAGTATCGATTTTTGCCATATTCTTTTTATTAAAATGTCACATAAATCAGGCCAAGAATGATTTATCAACAAATCCCTCTGTAAATATATTCAGAAAACTGCTAAGTGTATAACTGGGAAGTTTGGTGTATATAGGTGCTACATAGGCTGAGATATGTCTACCGGAAAATTTGAAAAAACTCATTTTGAGAAAACGGCATTTAAAGATTTAAAAAGTGAAATTTAATACATTTCTATTGAAAGAAATTGCTCAAAAACAGAATAAGTGCTCAGGCCCTTAGTGATAATAATATAGAATATTTAAAACTCATGAAAATTTATTATTTAATAACATGGCAGGCATATAAGGCCTACAACTGCAGTAACTCATTTAATTAACTTTGGCGTATCATGCAAAACGTTGCCAACAAAACCCACGCTAGACAGTTGTATGGACACAGAACAAGACCAACAGTAGATGTCACAGCTTTCTAAAGTCTAATTGTCTAATCCAGCACTATATTTAGGTCCCTCTGACATATCTTGCTTGTGCCTTTTCACTTGTCTGTGCTCACAAGTTTTCATTTCTTTTCACTTAGTGGCAAAAAAACAATTTCTTTTGGATAGGACCAGGGATTAGACTATCAGTCATATCAGCCAATTGGACAAGCAAATCCATAAATGACTATAAAGAATATTCAGATAATAGCCTAAATGTGTTAATAATAATACTCCTATAATGTTATACTATTACAACAGATCCATAATTGTCTAGGCTACACATGCGTGTGCGTTGGTGTGTCAACCTGACTACAAGAGTGTGGACTCCACTGCACTAAAGCTTGCACTGCAAATTATTTGGATGTTACCAAGATAAAAATAATAATTATCTAACACTTAAATCTATCTTGTTTTAACAGTGATTTTTTTATTTTAGGTGTTGAACTTTATAATCTTATTTCTAGAATTAACAAACTTAATTCAAGAAATCTTGTCAAGGGAAATTATCTTGCTGCATGGACAGATAATTTCACTTGTTTTGAGCACATTTTCCCTGAGATTTTGTGGTTTTATCTTGTTTTTAGACACCCATTTCAGGCTGCAGTGATGCTGCCTACTGTTAATGTGAGTGTGTGTGTCTGTATATATGTATGCATGATGTCATGTGAGCATGCATGATGTCCCCTCTTCCTCTCTCTCTCTAATTGAAAATATGTTTCTTCAATGTCCATAAATTAATAAGGCTGCATTATTTCCTTTGTTTTTGCCACTAAACTGAAAACTGCAAAAGTAAAACTTACCAATATAACACAATAAATGAGATTACGTTTTATCACGAATCCAACCCTGTTCCATTAATGAAAATCTGTTCACTGTTACAACAACAGTATGATCAAATGTAACAGGTCATTAGACCCTCCCAAATCCACCTCCCTGTACTCTAGAAGCAGACTGCTACAAAACCCATGGTTCTATGGATCAATATTTATAAATAGACCTGATGCATCACTATTAGAGTACAACAGATTACGTATGAATTCATTGAGACGTGTGACATTCATAATCATCCACTGCTTTGTCGCACAGTCAGTGGCATTGTCATTAAACCCCCCCGGTTTCACAACGACAGCTTACGGTTTAATATGCTGCTTCCGGATGGTTTTTCAGCTAATCAATTAAATTGCTTTCCCTCGTCACATCTTGCAAAGAGCAATTGCTGCGTTATTTTTCTTGAAAGTTGCGGTGTTAAAGGCATTTTCAAAGGTCCCGCGGTAAGCTAAACACGGAAGTTTCTGACTACACCACGTGATGCGTCTGAGCGAATCACGTTAGCAGAAATAAGAAGTAACCAATGAGATTTCATCATTAGCATTAAATCCCCCTTAGGACATTCGCGATTGATTACTGATAGAAAGGAAATGCCCTTATTTGGGTTGCATAGAGTTGTGCAGGAGACTCAGAGCTTTCCAATGGTATCGGGCATGACAGACTTTAATAAACAGGCGAAACTCGGCATGTCGCGTTGGAATGCTAACTTCTTGGTAAATTCGGGAGAAACTTACTACCGCAACTTAACAAAATGTAATAAAATAAACATCCTAATGTATATTTTCAACGTTTTTTATAGCAGCTTGAAAGAACACATATTGAAGGAGTAAACTAGCCCAAAATCTCAAAATTGACCACTGCATGAAAAATCTATGTTTTTGCCTGCCGTGTCTCGCCTTAAATAGTCACATTTTTACATTGAATCTCAACCAGCTCCGAGTGCATCGTTACATCACCTATTCCTGAGATTCTAAAATATGTTTGGTGGTCCTACTAGGAATGCCTTAAAGGTGATTCAGACCTCCAGGCACAAGACTGACCAGTCAACGCTTTCCTCACTATGTGACGTTGCTCTTGTATGCTTGGGAAAATCTCCATGTCGAATGGGGGTCTTTGCAATGTTGCACATATATATATTAGTTTTCTAGATGCCTTTGGTGTTGCGTGGAAGACAGTGTACTGTGATTGGTCAGAAAGCCACTCTCCGATCTTTGTCTTTGAAGGTGTGCAGGCTAATTACAAAAGCGATAGCCCCTATTGTTTTGGATTTCACTTCCCAATCTAGTCTTTTTCAACGTGAAAGATTACAAGTATGAAAGCCAATTTGACTGACTGGGACAAAAATGTTTTCACTCGCTTACCGGAACGAGGTACGTCTTCCCCTTTAGGGATCAACTATTTTGAGACTACAGTCCTTCAATATGCAGACTCACCACAATAGTTCCAGAGTCTGGGTGTAGTGGCCGGTCCATCATTGGACTGATGCTGTGTCGATCAGGACAAACGCTGCTGTCCCTAAAAAAATACAGTTTTGTGTATATAGTTATTTTATTCAATCCAGGTCTGAACATTGCAACAAGCATAGCAGAAAATCTAATCTAGTTTTGTCCATATAGAGCTGTTTTTAGGCAAACAGTACTGACCTGCGCAAGCCAAACAGTACTGACCTGCGCAAGCCAAACAGTACTGACCTGCGCAAGCCAAACAGTACTGACCTGCGCAAGCCAAACAGTACTGACCTGCGCAAGCCAAACAGTAACAGTACTGACCTGCAGAAGCCAAAGCTCTTGAGATAGAGGCAAAGGGGCCTCTCAGTTTTCTGCTCCTCTTTGGCTTGCTGGACTCCCTCAGCAAAGTGCATCAGCTCTGTAGGCAGCAAGGCCTCTGTACGCTTCAGGTAGCGCAGAACTCCGATCACGTGGCGGGCGTTCTTCTCGGACAGCAGCAGCACCGACTTGGTGAGGTGTGCCTGATTTTCTACACCAGAATCCTGACACGCAGAAGCCAATATCAAGAGGAATTAAGTGTGAAAAGAGACAACACAGGTGACGAGTGCTATACAGACTTTAAACCTCTCTATGTCAGTTAGCCTTGTAACAAAAATGCTAGGTTGGAAGCAGGTGGTTGAGATGACATGATAAACAAACCAGCACTATATTATATTTTATACTGATGTATCAAAATAGTTGATGCAAATGACAGTCAGTATCATTTTCAAGTCATCAACCGTCAGAGTATAAGTCGAATTTCATTGAACAAATCACCCAATGAAAACTGTATTTTTTTTTAAATAAAAAACTCTAAATGCTCTGTTGCTAAATATTATGCACAACAGAGTTTCAAAACATTTTATAGTTTGTGAAAGAATGAAAATGGTCATTTGTTGAATATTTACTGAAATCAAAAGCTATTTCAATCCAAA